>WEIV01022630.1:522631-600672 GCA_013390005.1 Calyptomena viridis | reverse complement strand
GGGGGTAGAGAGAAGCAAAACAGTGAGATAAAGGAGAATTCCAGGTGAACATCAAAAAACTGTTTTCCCTCAGAAAGTGGTATATTAACAATCATTCCACCTATGAGCATTTCCTGCTAGAACAAACTCCAAAATTTTCCCCTTTTAAAGGGAAAGGCATGAAGGTTAACAAGTCTCTCTCTCTCCTTCTAATATTTTTTGTCACCCCGTGCGGGGGTGTTTGCTAGAGAAGATACAGAGGACTTGGTCCTGCAGCTCTAAATACTCAAAATATAATTCTGAGAAAAACAAGGTGTAAAGAAGTTGGAAAGCAAACTGCCAACTCCAAACAGGCTGGGCTATCTATGGTTGAAAAGTGACATTTATGCACTACTGATGTTTTTATATTTACTTAAGTTAATAACTCAGTCACACACTCACATCTGAAGTTCTCTGCATTCCCCATCTGTTACATTCCAGTCCATGGATCCTCTCACTCCCCTGAAGGTAACGCAGGGCCTGTGAAGAAAGTAGCAGAAATTGGCACTTGCTATTTCACCACCAGAGAGATGTAATAATGTTTCTAATTAGTGAACTTAAATATTTTAGATTTGTCTTAATTCCTTCAATGGTCCTCACCATGCTGGCCTTGGGACAGCTCTGCTGAGATGGAATAAAGGAATTACTTCCTTTTCACATGGATTCAGCCACACTTCATTGGCATTTTCCTGCCCAAATAGATGTTGCTTAAGAACATTAATATGTTCTTCATGTAGCACTTCATACGCATGGAAAACCTGTTTATTAAACCAAGGTGTTGCTGATTAGTGTGGATACACCAACTTCTGGGAGGCCAGAACCTGAATGCTGAAGATACAGCCCAGATGTGAGTGGGTGCCTGCCAGCCCTCCCAAGCCATCCCACCACCCTGGCAGCAGATGGGCAGCAGAGGTCCTGTTACAGGGATGGGGGAGGTGTGATTTTTCTGGGCTTTACAGCACCCTCAGAGCAGCTGAGGAGCAGATGCTTCAGTGTTTCACCTTGGTAGGCAGACACACCCCAGCCATAAGTGCTTCCTGGCTGCATGTCTTGTCTCACAGGACTTTTCAGTGCTTTTAAAAGTCAGATTTAATAGCACTATTTATAGAGCAGCCACTGAGCAGGCAGCCTTTCCATGTCAGCCCCTCCAGGTACTCTCAGACACGAATTGCCACACTGAAGGCTGAGATTTTTCCTCTAAGAGAATAGCCCATGGAAGCAGCCTCCATCTTCACTCATCTACAGCAGCCACTGCCTGATGTGTCTGAGACACCAGGAGAGTTGGGGAGTTCTCATCTCCTGATTGATAAGCTGAGCTTTGAAATCACACAGCCCTTTTTGAAGAATGTACATAATTCTTTTAAAAGTTTCTGGCTTTTTGCTTCTCCAAATCATATTTTTGGTCCCAAAAATACTCAAAGACTGGCAATATCCTAAAATCATATGATGGGTTGGGTTGGAAAGGGACCTTAAGGACCATCTCGTTCCAACCCCCTGCCATGGGCAAGGAAACTATTTGCATTGGTCTAGGGGTTGGATCTAAAGTGCCACAAAGTCAGCAGCTCCAGGTGAATCTGATGTCCTCCACCAGGCATGTACAACCATCCACAAGGGCAAGCAGGCTGGCAGGGTTTGCATGAATGTTCATACCCTCAGAGAGATGTGCTGAGATGTGGGTTGTGAATGGACACAGTGTCTGAGCCAAAGGACAGGTTGCCCCCCAGCTATAAGGAGGTGTGATGCCATTAGCATCCCTGGCTGCAGTGCCACTGGACTTGCTTGCACCAGCACCAGATCAAGCCCTAACCTTCCCAAAACCATATACTTAAACAGCAGTTACCCAGTACACCTCTGCTTTCATTTCAAAGAAACTTATTTTGCAATGTATTTTGAATTTTCTAGTGTACCACCTTGGTAACCACAGAAGTAATTTATGGTAACTGGTAAACCCACTACTCTTTAATAACTGTCTTACTCAGTTACTGAACAAGTGCTTTATGACAGAAAAAGAAAAAAAAAAGAAAGTGTGCCGGAGTTGCCAAAGTATTTGAATATTTTTATTCCCTCTACATCTTTAAAATACACACAAAACAGCCTCTTTTACCATACAAAATGGTAATGTAAAGTATGCATACATTTGGCAACATGTGCTTTTGTTTTTCCTCTTTCCATATCATCTTTTCCCAAACTATCCTGCAGGGAGTTTGAAATTCTCACATAGCCCTTCATCCACTCTTAGTTTACTGAGTTAAGACAGCAGTGTCAAAAAAAAAATTCAACCCCCAAAAGAGAGAAAGCCTCAACTTGAAGTGTCCCGGGATAAATTTTAAAAGGTTTGTAAGACAAAAGAGTGCCAACAGCATGTAGCATGAGAAAGGCTTAATGCTCAAAGAAACATCCTTCAAAATTAATACGTCTGATGGAGCTGCAAAAGCTCCTTTAGTAGCAGCCTGCCTGCATTAACAGTTTTGGACAGCCTGGTGCCTCTGAGACTGCACTGAGCAAGTGTTTCAGATATATTTTCTTTATGATGTTTTAGACTGACAATCTTTACACAGCATCAAGATTAGATGCTCTTAAGAAAATATATTGTGAATCCCCATAAGTAAAATTATGGAAAAAATAAGTCTAATAAAAAAAATAAAATAGTGGAGATTTGGGGCTTTTTTTCCCCCTTTTAAATATGGCTGGATTGTGACTAGTGATAGTGAGCCAGGACATAACTCTTCTGGGCATATGATACAGTGAAATATCATTGCAGTGGACTACAAAGACATTGCCTGGGGTTTTTACATTGAAAAAATTTAACTACATCTTAGTCCTTAAAGGGTGATTTTCATCCTTCTATGAGAAGAGTTGCTGAGTCAAAGTAAAAAAAAAAAAAATTTTAAATGCAGCAGTATAGCAGAGTCCCATTGCATCACTAACACACTCCACTCCCCTGGACAACGTGTATTAAGTGAGGACAGCACATACACAGCAATGCAGCTCAGCCCTGCCTGCTCCTGTGGGCAGCCCAGGCAGCCTCTCTCTCCTTGGCTGTAATTTTGGCTCCTCCATCCCCACACCCTCCTGAAGCAGCAGTTTGCAGCACGAAGCTCCGGTGAGACTCTTCAAATCTCATTCTTAATATTTTTTTTTAGTTTCTTCTCATTCAAACAGTCCCAGCTTGAGATAGCTCGGGATATTACTACGCCTGTCAGGGAGATGGTGAGAATAATACGGGCAAAAAGGCCGGGCTGCTCCTGGCCGTGGTTGTGGCAGGGAGCACAAAGGGGCTGGCGGGGGGCGAGGGGGGCACAGCCCGGCATTTCCGCTCATCTACCTACCTACGTGTCTAATCGCTGGTGAAAAAGGCTGCAGCACGGCGGCCCTGAGTGGATGACACAGGGGAGCTTTGAAGTCCTGAGCATTGGTTCCACCCCGCACCTCGAACAAAGCAGGCGGCCGCGTCCCCTCCGGGCACCCACCTCGGGGCTGTAGCAGGGGAGCCTCTCCCGGGGTGACAAAGGTCCCCACCTGTCCAAGCCTCTCCCCAGCCGGATGATGATGATGGTGCTGTGCACTGGTGGGTGAACGTGGCTGCCAAGACAGGGCTGCTGAGCTCTTCTGCACATGGCATGGGGACAGAGACAGGCACCTTCTGTGGGTTCACAGAGTCAAAGAATCAAGCCAGGTTGGAAAAGACCCCTGAGATCATTGACTCCAACCCTTGACCAAATAGCACTGTGTCAACTAGACCAGAGCATTGAGTGCCACGTCCAGACTTTCCTTAAACACCTCCAGGGATGGTGACTCCACCAACTACCTGGGCAGCCCATTCCAACATCTAATCACTCTTTGTGTGAAGAAATTCCTCCTAATGTCCAACCTAAACCTCCCCTCACAATTATAAACTAAGAAATGTTCCAATTAAGATAATGTACATGAGAAAATGTGGTTTAGTGTAAACAGTTATCACATTATTGCATGAAAACATGCAATTAATCCAGAGATTTTTCTAAAGACTATTGTACTAACAAAGAATTTGTGGCAATGCTAGTGCCTTCCTTAGTTTCCTATTTGTGCCATTGAAAGGAGAGCAGCAGGAAGGCTAGAGTACATGCACACTCCATCCTGACAGCACACACACAAATGCACATCACCCTTCATTCTGCCTAGGTAGCCAGTGTTTCATGCTCTAGGATTTACCTCCTGAATTGGGAGGTTGTAGAGAAAAAAAAAGAAAAATCACATCCCTGATTAACCTTTAATGCTGTCAATCTATTTGTTTCTTTCCCAATCAAAAAATTACAAGCCAAATTTTATTAGTGTACTCTTCATAAATATTTTCAAAATGTGAAGCAAAGATGAAAGCAATATACAAAACAGCTCCCTAATTTTGCTTTGTTTTATTTGTTTTAGTAAAGCATCAGAGAGGCATCAGGCTGCAGGCTGTGATGATTTTTAATTATTCTGTTATTCCAATGTTATCCCAAATCTTTCTTTGCATTTAATTTTAAAATGTTTTCTATTATGGGGCCATTCATTCTGCCTAGCAGAAACCTTAGTTTTGATTAAGCGCTTCTGGTAACCATTTAGGGTGCTAAAATCTATCATTGCATTTAATTATCCTTGTTTTTTTATAGTCTTCTTTATTGCTCATTAAATTACTAAAGATGCTTCTGTGGTTTGTTCTTAAGGAAGGATCCAGCAAGCAACATATGCTGGTGAAAGGTTGCTCAGGTTTCCACAGCATCTGATGCTGTCAGCATAAATTCACTGATTTTGTTTTATCAAAGGATAAGCAGCTCTTGTAAAACCCTGGCACTTTGGTCACCAAAGTAATAGCCACATAAAAGAGGCCTTTCAGGTATTGGGCTTGGTGAGCAGCATTATCCCAGAGTTCAAAACACTTGGACTATAATTCAAAGCTGAGCAAATCATTTTGGCTCTGAACATGGTTGTGAAGGTATTTGTTTTCCCTGGGCCAAGCCATCTTGGCATCTTTTGCAAATAACACTATGAGATCTGCAACACCCCTGGGTGTGTGACCAGGGGCTCCTCCATCCTTCCCCACTGAGCCTCTACCAAGGGAACCAGAAGACATATGTACCACTGGGAGACCTTGAAGTTGCCAAAACACTGAAAATACTGGCCACTGTTCCCACACATGAAAAAAACGGTCCCAAAGGAGCTGTGGCAGCATCCGGATTACACCACATCTGCAGCTGCCATGAACAAGTATCCCTGGTGCTGGTCCCTTTGCCCAGCTGTAGCCACAGCAAACCCTGGTTTGACCAAAATGTTTCTTACCCCAAAGTGGGGTAAGAAGTGGGGTAAGTTACCACTTACAGACAAGTGGTAACCATTTGGGCAGAAACTCCACTGAAAAAGCACATAGTTAATTTTGATTATTGTTATTCAATTATAACTGATTTCCCCCTCACCTCCTGATGCTCCTTGCTCATTGCTTCCTCCTGTCTTCCTCATGCTGGGACTGTGCTGCCCTCAGAGATGCTATGGTTGGATATGGATGGGTCTGGGGAGCATTCACTCCTCCTGCATGTTCCTCTCCATCCTTCCAGGATGCCACGGCAAGGATGGCTGTGTTAGCACGGTGCATTGCACAGGGGAAGCTGGCAGCCTAACAGGGAAGACTTTTCAGTCTCTCAGTAATACAACTGATAGACCAAAACCACAAAACCACAGTAAACGTTTCACTTTATTCCCTTCAGACCATGTGAAAGTTTGCAATCGAGTGTCAAATTAATCCATCATGGGACACACCATGTCCAATGGGCAGTGTCTGCACCAATGGCCTGTGGGATGTCCTGCCTAAGCCCCAAAACCATGTGTTCCAAAGGAGACTAAAAAACCCAAACTTTCCCTGTGGAAACCAGCAGTCACTACACACTTTCACCCCTCTCACCTCCCTTCTCTCCTATAATGAATTAAATAGTTTAACCTCACATTTCCTACCCAGAAACACAAAGTCTTTTTCATGCTACACGAAGGCTGACACCAGCATGTAAAGCATCCTCCCAGTCTCTTCCATACACCCCAAAATTTGGGCCTCCCTTCTGCCCCATCCAATGCTGGAGTGGCAACATTTTGGCAGCACAGTATAGCCTGGGTCATCAGACTTTGCTTTGCATCAGGCTTTGAAGCTTGATGAGCTTGCAAACTAATGTGTGCCCCTTTTCTGACATTTTTTCATTCCTTCACTTAGGCTTTCAAGTTAGGGAAAAATGGTAATCATAATACATGTGGTTGTATTAACTCAGTAATAAGATTACCAGATGATGTTAGGACAGAACAGTGGGTTTATCTCTGTTTGGTTATTTTATGTAATACTGAAGCCACACTGGTATTTCAACATTATATTACACTGTGTTTTTGTAATCTCGATTGAAAGCAATTCAGTTAATTCTCTGAGATTCATTATGTTCTCAGATTCCCTTTAAACTGGTCTTATTTTGAACTATATTTACTTAACTGTGAAACCATGAGCAGCTGATATGAATACAGCAGGGATTTCCCCTTTTCACAAATTTATACACTCTACCTTTTATCAGCTTAGCAAATAACATGGCTCAAAGGTTTTACAGGCTTCCACTTCCTCTGCTGTTACCTTTTTGCATGAGCTTGTCTTAGCTTTCCATTTAAACTGTCTGGCAGGCACATCCCGAGCCCCAGCTCTATGCACTTGCAGCTTCCTGGGACAGGATCTGCTGTGACTCTAGGAACCTCCTGCATGTGGACTGGAGCTGTGTTTTCCTCCAGAGTAGGGAGACACTCAGTATGTGGCTCCAATGGACCTCATGGCAGTGGGGCTGGTGCCTGTGCAGGGATGCTCAGCTTGTGCTGCAGTGCCCTCCATCCCAGATAGGCACAACTCCCCTGTCAGTGACACATGACAAAATAACAAACCCAAACTGGAAACAGAAGAAAGCGTGTGGGGAGATGGAAAACATCTAGAAGCTCCATACAAGGCTCATCCATGTCTTGCCTGTGACCTCAAAACCAAACCCAAGACTGCTCTGAATGGTCCTGCTCCACTCCCTTTCCTTCAGACCCTGTGCCCTCAGTGTCTGAGCCCACCTCCAGGGCCTGAAAGGCATAACAAAACAGTTAGTCACACTCCATAAAGCTGCCTCCAGCCAGCCACACACAGCTCTGCCCAGCACCTGGAGGACACTAAAGTCTGGGCTGGAAGGAGCCCAGCACAGACTGTCCTCACCAGCTGCAGTGGCAAAGGTCCAAGATAACACCTCCAAAGGTGAGAGCACCAGGCAGCCAGAGCTCCATCCCTTTAATCAAGGCATGAGCAACCAAACCCAAAACTGGGGTCAATGGGTTTAGGGGCAGCACTGAGTGACCCCCAGTCACCCCCCCCACCAGGTATCCCTACAGCTCTGGAAGGTGACCCAACACCTCTGCATCATGTTCAGGCAATTCCATCATAGCAAGCAGCACTGGAAAATGAAGCCACATTGCTTGAGGGAAGGAGGGGAAGAAGCACAAGAAAGGGAATATTAATAGGCTATTAATGTCAGGACAGCACATGCCCAGAGAAGTGATCAGTTCTCTCTTCTCTAGAAAGATTTTCCTTCCATCTTCACTACTATTTCTCCTTTGGGAAAACCAGAGAAGCATAAACCTCCTAACTGCTGCCCAACCATAAGCAGCAGAGGCAGGAGCCCGCCTTTCCCCAGGAATATCTGTTCTGCCAGGCACACCTCACCCTCCTGTGCCCCTCCATCCTCCCAGGGGGATGCTCTCCCTAGTCTGGGGCTCCCTGAGATCACAGCAGGAGGGAGACAGCTGCCAGCACAGGTAATGAGTCTGTTTGTCTGGAGCTGCTGCTCCAGGAATCAGTGCAGAGATGAGACCAGGGGTGAGCTCCAGGGCTGGTGGACCTGCATGGTAATGCTGGTGTGCCATCTCTGAACCCACACATGAGCTGAAACAGCACAGCTGCTGTTTTATCAGTTATCTGTCTTAAACAGCTCCTTCTCTCTTATGGTTGCTGCGTTTTCATGCTTGGATGGGTCAGGAGCAGGATGTCAAGGCTCTATTTAGCCAAACACAGCCTTTGGTGGATGGTGCCTGTAGGTGGGAGGGAACATTTCGCAGTGATGTAGTCGGGGTCTTAGCAGGGATTGCAGCATTTTAGTAGCTCTTGGGAACTCTCTACTGAAATACAGTGTAATTGCTGTGGTGTCTTCCCGCTGCAAACAGCCACCCACCCAGATGGCAACCCTGGGAAGAGCCGCCGTGTTATCACCCATGTCACACTCGGCATTGCGTGGATTCGGCAGGGTGGGAGCTCCTGCTGCTGAGCTGGGGACACAGTGCAGTCTGGGGGGGCTGCAAACCCAACTCATTTGTGCATATTAAAGCCCAGCAGACATAGGCAGCACTGGCAAACCACTCACCCCATCTGGTCTCACCCCTATGAGCTGTCCTGACCCACCTGAACCTCTCCATGGGTTAGTGGGGTTTCTGATCTCCTCACTTCTCGCCTGTCTGATCCACCTTCCCCAGCCAGTCCGGGCTTCTGATCTCTCAACTACTAATCCAATCTCCCCCCCAGCTGCTCCAGGACTCTGATCTTCCCTCTTCAGCTGCACCAGGCCTGCTGATTTCCCCTGGCTTCCTTAAGCCTCTGATCTCCCCTCCTCAGCTGCTCCCATCTGGACCCTCACTGTCCTCCAGCCATGGACAAAGCCCCAACTGCAAGATGGCCCCTGCCTGGCCCCACCTGCAGGGTAGGTGCTGCCAGGAGCTGGGCAGCACGAAGGGATGGGGGTACAGGCAGATCCCCAGCCTGGATGGGACCTACTGTTGGGTGAGTCCCTGTCCACGGCAGGTCCCAGGGGCTTGTACACAAGGAAGATGCCCAGTAAACACATGCACTTGAAGTATATTTACCATTTAAGGGTGTTTGTGTCCCTAAAATCTCCCTGTTGACTCTCACAGGCACTATGCATGCATTCTTTGGACCATGTAATTTGTCCACATGGACACTGAAACTCATAATGTGCTGATGCACTTGCAGTGGGTGACAGAGTGCTGCTCCTTGAGAGAAGCTGCAGCTCCACCAGAGACCTCCATTGGTCTGGCCATTACAAAGAGAAAATAAAAATGATTTGCAAAATATAATCAGTATTTTCATGCTTTTTCACCCTCCCCAGGGACTACTCTCCCTTTTCAATGGAAGTGGCGAATCTCTCACATCCACAGGACTCCAGGAATGGGGCACTGAGCAGGACCTGCACTGCACCCATCACTGTCATGGCTATAAGCTCTGGTCCACCATGGGCCAGGAGAAGATGGGTGTAAAGACAAAGAGCTTCTGTGGAGAGGCTCTCTTTCTTCCTGGTGATGTGGACAAAAAAGGAGGAACATTGCAGGTTGGATTGTGACAACATGCCAGGTTGGATTGTGGCAGAAAGTGTTATACGTGTCTGATTACGACAGAAAAGAATTTAGTGCTCCAGGCAAGCAAGGACTAAACACTGGTATTTTTTTTCCTCCAGAGACAGCTACATGCTGGCACTTTTCCTGCATAAATAAAAATATTTACAAATTATTTCACTTGGGCAAGAAAAAGATCCAAACATCCAGTGAGGCAATGGGAAGCTGAGAGACGGAAGCAGGGGAAGCAGCATCACCACTACCAGAGCAGCTCCCAGGAGCTGGAATGGACCTTCCCCACATCGTTGCCTTCTGCACTGCAGGCAGACAAACTGCACTGCTCTGAGGCCAAACAGTGGGTGAGGAGTAATCTCCCTTCCCAAGAATATTTGCCTGCTAATCTCAATGCATTATCAGCTAAAGCAGTTTCATAATGAAGCAATAAGACCCAATGAAGTTGATGTTATCATAGGATAATTGGCCATGTCAGGCAGCCAGATGCCTCAAGGCAAAAGCAAAAGCTGTTTAACGTTCCAAGAAGGTCAATCAGCAGATAATGTCCATTTCCTCTGAATTTATTGCCACTGTATTGGCCATTTCATTGAAGGAGATTTCAACAATTTCACCCCTGATGGTATGTGTATATACTTGTACTCATGTTAAAATTGCTCCCGGTTTGTAACAGCACTTAAGAACTTCTCCATTTTTTTTTTAAACAAAAAAGTGAGACAATCTGACTACAAGCTCAAAGAGGCCAAGCTCCAAGCAAGCAATAATTACTTTAGAAGTGACCAACAAATAAGCTTCTGAAAGTTTCATCTCGATGAAAACTTCAGGTAACCAATGCATTATTTCAGTTCCAGCCATTAAACAAATCCGGGTTGTGCACAGAAACCTGCTGCCAGATGGTCACAGTAAGAAAGAAGTCACTGCCCCTAATCCAGTGCCTGTGCCTGCCATGCACTGAGTTGCAGGGAGTGGGGGAAAGTGGTTTGGCATTGCCTTTGCCCCAACCCAACGTGGGCTGCCATGGGCACCCAGAAGATGTGAGTGTTTCCCATCCCAGCAAGATGAGTCTGTCACCACTCGCAGTAGTGATGTGGGGACACAGGGACACGGACTGGGCTGAGGTCAGGGCTGTACCACCTGCAGGATCCAGCTCTTGCTAAAAGCATATTTCTTATTCACACATATCACCCCATGGCACTTTCCTCCTTCAGGCTCTAAATTGGTGGTAACCACCACCTGACAAGCCCCTGGGTAAATCTTTCCCACCTCATGGTCTCCTCCAGTGGGTGGGCAGAGCAGGGGCCACACTTTGCAATTACATGCTCCAGCACAGGAGAGATTTGTTTGGAAATAGGTATGGGAAAGAGAGACAGCAGTAGGCTTTGTGTAGTCGTACGAGAACATCTGATCAGCTTAAACAGCTATAACCATCCAGACAAGAGCCACATTCCTTCCAACATGGGTAAAAGGGCCAAAGAGAAATACAGAGGTGGTGAAGGACTGAGATGCTGATGGACATGGAGGCAGCTCTCCAAGGCAGCTTGGGAAGAGCCCTGTGCCTGGGAGCTCCTCACCCAGCCACCCTTCATTAGCTGGTGCTGGAGGAGAGCAAAGCCTGGGGAGGAATTGCAGAGATATGAGGAACCAAAAAGGCTGCAAACAAAACAAGTCTTTGGTTCTTTGTTATTTCCCTACCAGTGAAAGTCAGATTTGGAGAGAAACTTGATCAAGTCTATCTGTTTTCTTGCTTTGACTGGACTGACACGTCTGATCCAGACAAAATCCGACAGGAAAGAGGAGGCTGAGAATACAAGGGTTCTTTCCTCCCAACCCTACCCTGGTACCAATAGCTCACGATGGCCTCCTATGGAAATCCTGACCCTGCTCAGGAATCCTGCACAAACTCTCTCTGATCAAACAGACATCTGTTACTGTGAGGTTGGACAGCCAGATTCCAAGGGCCAGCTCCAGGGCCAGAAAGAGGATTTCTCACAGCAAAGGCCAGGAAAACAACTTGTCTACCCAGGAGACTGATGGCCCTCTGCCCTTTGTCCATCCATATATGTTTTATTCCTTCTTGATATCAACAATCTTTAGTGATCCAGAAATTCCTCCAGATAAAGCAGCATAAAGGCTCTAATTCTGCGTGGAAGTTGGATCTTCTAATTGTATTAGGGATTTATACACTGAGTTAGTAAAATACCATATGGCTCTTGTAATGCAGGCTGGTTTTTCCTTGGCAGGCTTGTAAGCTGCTAACAGCAGACAAGGTCATAACATGTCTCTTTATCACCGCTTTATATTCTGGATCCCAGTCCAGCTTTTACTGCATGTCATCCAGCAGAGAGATTGGATGTACTTGCTAACCTCTTGCCTTCCCAAAAGGATTCCCATTCCCAAATCTCATGGCTGAAGCCCCGCCTCTGGGTTGCCTTCAAAGCCATTACTGCATGTCTGGGTTTAAACCTTCCAGCCAGGCATTGTCCTAGGTGCAAACCATGTTTTACATATCACTTCTAGTTTTCATCCTGGCTCACAGGGACTTGCTGTCTTTATCTTTCACCACCCTCCATATCCTCGCTGGAGCTCCAGCCTAGCAACCATGAAGGTCCATTTTGGAAGAGGTGTTCAACCTCCATGAGCCCCAGGGATGGGACTTGCACTGAACTGGCCCAATAAAAACAATAAATAAAACTTGTCTACTCATATATAGTCCTTGTTTTGAAGTCCATAGAGGTTGGTTGGCCACCTCTGCTCAAGACTATCCGTGCTGCTGCTCTGTCACCTTCTCAGTGGTGGCACAAGCCCATGAACATGTGACATTTCAAACTGGACACAATTCCTGTGCCATTTTCAAGAACTGCCAGTCAAACCAGATGGAAATCAATAAGGACAGGCTCGTTCTCTTCCTCTCATTAGTAATTTCTAGCCTGACATGATCCACATTAACCCAGCAAACAACTGAAGACAAGCAACCAGAAAAGCAGACATTGCACGCTCTCACTCAGCCTAAGAAAATCTATTAAACATCAAATAAACACGTGAAATTAATGGGCTGGCCCAAGAACAGGGAAAGGGAGAGAAAGGGAGGACACCTCCTCTCAACTCTATCTCAAAATCTCTCCACTAGCTCCCCTCCAAGCCTACTTTTGCCCACCGAAGGCCACACAACTTGCCCCAAGGAGAGGGCAACACAAGGGCTGTGAGCACAGCTGTCCATGCCAGAAGGCAGGTTTCCTGTGTAAACTCCTGCTGGCAGCTGGATGTTGTTTTTCGGCTTGGCTTCAGGAGTTACCATCATTTCACAGGAGTAGAGCCCTGCACTCCTCTTAAATTAGTCACCCCTGGGTCTCCCTGCTTGGTTTCACCCCGTGATGATGTCTGTCTGAAGGGCAGACGTCGCATGTGGGAAATTTTCCAGATTTCCAAGAAAGGGAAGGCAATTCTTTTTTTTTTCCTCAGGAAAGCAATCAAGTCTGAATATTCGGTCCAGAAGCAGTTTCTCACCAACACACTCCAAGTACAAAAAATAATGACAAAGGCAGGGGAGCAACAATTCTGTCACAGCTGCATGACCACCTCCCAGTCAGCCCCCTGCATTAACCACATACATTCACTTTATGAAATCACTGCAGAAAGCTATAAATGATGCATGAAAATTAAATGAGAGAACTCCAACCAAGGCATGAATCCCTGGCCACATGGCCGGGTTGGGTTTGGGGAGGGCGGCAGAGGGGCAGACAAAGCAGAGGCAGACAGAGCACTGTGCACTGGGGAAACCAAAACAACTTCCCCAGCAGTCAGCCTTTGAAAGCCAAAGCTGCATTTCAGGAGGTGGTTGAAACAGCATCAGTTTGAAAGGTATAAATATCCCAGCACAGAGGGAAAATCAGGCTTCATCCAAAGCACAAAGCATGTTCAGAGAGACCACCCCTAAGCTGAGATTAATTTTAAGGAGAGGTATTTTCCATGGCTATGGGTTCACTTACACACACCAAAAGCCCTGGTGCAGTCACGCAGCAGCGAGAGGGGATGGCACGCAGGTCCATGGGAATGGCATGCAAGACCATGGGAATGGCACACAGGACCAAGTCTGGGCCATGCTCTGCCCCAGATGCTGCTTCATTAAACTGAAGACTGCACATGGGCTTAGCCTGTGCCCCATCACTTCTCCTGCTCCTTCTTCACGACAGCCATAGGCATTTCTACAACAGCACAGCACATCAAAGCATGAATGCAGGACATTTCTAGAGGAGTAATGTCATCCTACCTGGTCCATAGCTGCCCAGCTATTAGAAATAACAAGGACTTTCAGGGTAACCCTTCCAAAACTAAGGACTGCATGTTGAATCCAAGCCCTCTTAGGAGAGCTGCCAGCCCAACAGAAAAAGCTCTTGCTTACAACAAGGATTTAGGTACAGTGTTCCCTCAGAAGCAGTACTTAAAGCTGAGAGGGAGGCCAGAAGAAGAAATGCCAGGAGAAATGCCAGAAATTCCAGGTTTGTATTCTATAGCATTAAAGTACAAATGGCCGGTAGGCAACACGTCCTCTCCAGAGACTGGACAGGAGAGTGTAACTTCAATCCAAGACTCTCATGTTTGTTCCCAAACCCTGGAAACTCCACAGACAGCACCAGTGCTGGCCAGAGGACAACAGCAAGAGATTGGAGCTGTGAATGCTTTGCAAACACAGGATTTGAAGACATGTCTAAGTAGGGGGCAGAGAAGCAATAAACCGAATCACAGCCACAAAAGCCTGGGATTCCTTACACAGGCACAGCTCTGGATGAAGCCAACAGGCTGTTCTCTCGTAACATCTGCAGAATGAAATTGCTTTAATTGCTCTAGATACAATAGCCAAACCTTAGACCCTAATCTGGCTGCCTAATACTCCTGCTTGGTTGAAAATAACTCTTGTGAAAGCAACCAGCTGGGACAGAGCTTATCAGACAGCAGCACAGAGCAAGACAGGTCTCACCCCACAGCCCATGCCCAGGGGACCCTGCAGGGATCCCTGCCCAGGAAAGGGGGCTGTTGCTAACCCCAACAACCTCTAAAACTGCTCTCCTTATGTGTCCATAATCAACACTTCAAACTCCCTGCCAGGGCACTTCCTTTTAAAGAGTGATGTTGATTCATTCCCTAAAATCTATACACCTCTCTGTCCAGCCTGTGTGGGATGTCCAGGGCAGGGTTGGTCCAGCTGATTCCCTTTTCCCTCCTGCCCCTCATCTGGCCAAAGAGCAAATCCCATTTCTCCTCATATGTACAAGCTGTGCCTGCAAGGAGCAAGCACTGCACTCAGCTGGATCCCTAAAAAATGTCATAATACAAACAATAAATACCCATCATCATAATTTCAGATTCCTGCTCACTGCACAACATGGGTGACAGCCAAATATTCACAGCCAAAGTTGCAGTGCCTGGAGTTACACAACCAAATAAAAAGCCAGAATGTAAGGGTGCTGCCCATGTTGCCTCCCATCAATAACAGGAGCTGACTATTAACAGAAGACAAAACATGATGAGAAAATGTGCAAAATGTGTGCACATCCAAACAGTGAGGCCACTTGTTTAAAAGCCAAAATACTGACGTGGGTACCAGCTTTAAAAATTCCTTAACCTTTCTGTTGCCTACATTAAATAAATCAACTGCACCCAAAATGATAATGTATATTTGATACACAAGAAGACAGCTGCATGTATATAAGAAGAGTGAATTAAAAAAAAAATCCATGTGGATTTTAGGGTTTTCTTTTTGTCATTAATATTTCCTACAGAAAATACATTCTTATAGGAAAAGTATTTATGAACTGCCAAGTATCTTTTTTTTTAACCCTCAAGATATTTTCTTTAACCAGTCCAGGTAATATACAGGTGAATTTTCTAGAAAATAGTAAGTCGCCAAAATAAGCAACGAAGTTTGATTTTTTAACACTTTCCCCCATGAAAATCAGAGTATAAACTCTCAGCACACTCTAACTCACAAAGAAAAGGAATAACTATTGTGAAATAGATCACTTTCTGACTGCTTTTTTAATCCTCCAGAAAATGTGCTGAGCAGAAAAAAAGCAACCCAAAATCACAAACCAGGGTCTCATCTTGGGAAGCAGATTAAAACCAGACAGACAGACATATGCCAGCTTTATTTTTGTGTCCCTTCAAAAATGATTTTCGACTTCCTTGAGCTTTCAGAGTGCTCTTTTGCCTCTCAGTCCCCAGCCAGCACATGTGGTTACATCGGTCACAGCAGCCACATCACAAGCCCTAACCCAGAGCATTTGTTCTCAGCTGATGCAACACATCTCAACACACAAATGGCTTCAGAAAACACAGTTTCCCTTAAAAAAAAAAGTTCTTCCTTCTTTGAACACAATGCAACTTGAAAAAGAGAAGATATGTCATACTTTACTGGCTCATCACGGGGCAAGTCAAGCACTGCAGGCATTTTGCCTCCTCTCCTGAGCCTACGAATGCTCAAGTTTGCTGTCCCAGATGTCACTGGCCCAGCTGTCCCCAGTCCAGCTGCCTGGAGTGCTATTACTGCAGTAAGGGTTTTGGGAAGCTGACTTGGAATTCAGTCTGTATTATTTCTGATTATCACTTTGAGACATTATTATTATGTATATTATTCTTTTTTTTTTTATCTACTGTTATCATTATCATCATCATCATCAAATAGAGGCTCTTCTTCTTACCACTGTCCTTTTACATTGAGAGGTTAAAAGTTTTACAGCCATCCATGCAACACTAACATCCTCCAAATGCAGCCATCCCAGGTGCATTTCTGAAATAAACTTCTGAAGACATTCAGGAAAGGGATGTTTTATGCAGACCCAGAACTGCACAGGTCCCTCTGGTACTGCAATATCCCTCCTGGCTATGACATGAGCACTTCACTTGGGTGCAGGGCTCCCTGTACAGCTAAAGGACAGTGCCTCAGTAATTTGGGCAGCAGTTGGGTGCTAAATTAGATCCCAGTGGTCCATGCAAAGCACAACCCTTACACTTCTCCCCCTCTCCTTTAACCACAGAATGACAGAGTTGAGGTCGTTCAGCCTGGAGAAGGGAAGGCTCCAGGAAGACATTACTGCAACCTTTAGTACTTGAAGGGGATCTATAAGAAAGATGAGGACCAGAATTTCAGCAGGGCCTGTTGTGATAGGACATGAAGCAATGGTTTTAAACTAAAAGAAGGTCAATTTAGATTTAGTCTATGCAGGCCCACGTGGGGCTGTGTCAAGCCATTCACTGCAGTGCCTTGCCCTGCCATGCCAGTCCCACTCACCCTGGGCATCCTGTCCATGTCTGCCCACATGTGGAAAGCAGTCTCCTTAGGATTAACTGCCACTGGATGGAGGGAAGGGTTCCCGGGACAGCAGGTCCCTGCTGTGCAGGAGCAGAGGGACAACAAAAGTGACACAGACCTGCAAGGAGCTTCATCCTTGGATGGACAGACAGCAAGGGAGGTGGGAGATCAGTTGCCCACAGCTGCATATAACATGGTGCCAGCACTGGAGGACAAGCAAGGTTGAGTTTAGAGGCTGTCTGCTGCTCAGAGATTCCAGTTCCTTTTGATCCAGCAGACCCAGGCTTTTTTCCCTTTCATAGGCACAGCTGGAGCCTGTGTGTCCATGGGGGCTTTTATCTCAGGCTAGGACAGAGACAGGGCACTCAAGACAGCTCTGGCTGAAGAGGTTGACTTCCAGGTGATCCTTTTTATTGTGGCACCCATCCACTTCAGTGCTTTTTGGAGGCTGGGATTTTTTATTTTCAAAGTACCTTTTGCCAAAAAACATTAGGATGTTTGCCAAAAAACAAGCAGGATTTGTTGAGTAAATGTACCTACAGGCTTAAACTGAAGGCATTTAAAATAGAAATAAATCAAAGTGTAAATATGTTATCATGCACACCTAGGGTCTGATCCTGTGGAGATTTACTCCTGAGAATAATCCTTACCCAGGCAACTGCAGCAGTGCCTTTGAACTCAGCTTGGGAGAGCAGGGAGCATCTCATAAATACCCAACGAAGGGAGGCTCAGACCCTAGGCTGCCTTGGCTGAAGCCTAGAGAAATTTGGAGGAGGTATTAACTTCTGTGGAGTTCTCACGACTTTTGGAAGCATTGGTGACTTCTGGTGGTATCACAGAAACCACTGATCCTTAGACCTGGGCCCATCCAGGTCAGACACATGTTATCCCAGAAGTTCAGGGGCTGCTTGATTTCCATTCTGTTTTCCACAGCCTTGATGTCTTGGTGCTCCTTTCTCTCCACAATTCCTCTGTTCATAAAGAAAGCAGCTTAGTAGATGCCTCACAATTTTCCAGTGAGAATAGAAGGATGTTAGTTCCTCATGGTTCCTGGAGAGTCTGTTCCTAACTGAGATCCTCAGCTAGATAGGTGACTCTCAGGGGGACAAGGTATATTGGGCACCCCCAAAATACATCAGTGCTTCTGCTGTTACATAGAGATACAAAAATAGAGTCAAGGCTCTCTAACAAGATTCTCAAAAGACACATTCAAATCTAGCAGAGAAAGAGACCATACAGTCCAGAAGAAAATTTCATAGATTTCTCCCTGGAAATAATTCCAGATGACTCATCAAGACCTGTCTTCAGCACAAGGAAAGACTTCCTCTGATGAGAATGAAAGCTGTTGCTGGGGCTGGTAGAAACTCTGGATAGCAATGATCCCAGCATTAGGCATCTCCTCCAAAGCTCAGACTCTGCCCAACCACAGATGAAGAAAGAGATGAAGACGTCTCAGATTCAGTTCCTCTGCTCTGGACTCCACAGTAGGACAGGGCTGTTGGGGAGCTCTGTGTTACTTTAGCCCTGTCTGTGATTCATGGTCAAAACTCTGCCTGACAAGGGCATCTAATCAGGATGGTTATTAACCACAGGTCATGTCTTCAGGATGTGAATCAGCCTCCATCAGTTCTTAGATGGATGCTTTTCCTTCCACACCAAAAGTCAAGGAGACACAGATAACACAACACCTTTATGGACTTGAAAGCCCCAGCCACTGAAAACGGTGAATGGCACAAAGTTATGGAAAATAAACTAAGAGATCCAGAAAATAAATATCTGTATCTTCCTGCTTCCCACAACTAGTTTGCATGCTGGAACTCATGGACACAAAGTTGCTGTGAGCCAAAAAAAAAAATTCCTTGTTTTACATTTTGCCTTTTTCTGTTATATTTGGGGCAAAACATCCCCTCCTGCCTGCACTCAGCTCTTCTCTGGATATTCTGCTTTTGCTGCCTGTCAGGAGCAGGGATTGCTCTACATTTGGACCCATCACACGGGAGAGGGGAGGAGAGCAACTGTGCCCTGCACCCAAAGAACAAATATTCCAACCTAGAACAGGACCCCTGGGCATAACCTTTATGTTTCTTTGATATTCATTTTTCTTGATCTTGGAAATTCTTTTTTCTGCAGCTTTGGGTTTGGTGATGCACATGTACTAACTTCTTCTTTGGCTTCCAGGTAGAATTTCAAACATAACTCCTTGCAAAATTATCAAGTCTGGAAACAAGTTTTAGTTTCAGAGGAAAAGATTTTTATTTATTTTACTTTTCTCAGTGATGATATTTCTGAATTTTTTCCAGACCAAGTTACATGCAATCAAGACTGTGGTCTCTTGCTACAGATTTGCCCTCCCTGACAAACACATGTTGCTCAAGGTATGGGTTTGTCACCTTTGCTACAAGCAGTGCAGACAGCAGACAGCCCCACTGAGCAAGCTGCTGTGTGAAAGGGAAGGAATGAAATAAAAAAGTACTATTATTCTGAATAATTTCAAAAAACTTCATTATTAAGCAATAATTAGCAGCCACAGGACTAGAAACATCATTGGAAGGTGAAAGAAATATACACACCACAGTCCAGATGTTTTAAAACATAAATTCTTAGTTTTCAGTCTACCTGCTGATGGAGGACTGCTGAGTGCAGACAGACAAAGCAAACAACTACACAGCCCATTCCATGCCAAGGGTGTCACCACCTCCAGCAGCTACAGCTCCATCCCTTCATAAAACCACGTCAAATACTTGATGTAAGCAGGAGACACTGCTGCTTCTTGGTTTATCACTTTGGCAGGGAAATTCACTGGAATTTTGGGCACAGTCCCCAGCGGGGAGGTGCCCCTGGTGTGATGCAGCCCATCTGGGAATTGGAGCACCTTGGAGCAGGGGGTACTGCCTTGCTGGGGGTAACAGAGGGGTTCAGGGAACCCCAAATCCACCATCGGCAACAGAGCTCAGCCTCAAACCCCAGCCCTTCCCTTGCCCAGAAATACATCAGCCAGGCACTTTGTACACTCTTTTTTGTCTGATTTGTGACCTTTTCTGGCTCTCAAATCAACCAAGTGCAGAGTCCGTGATGGCCTGAGCAGTGCCAAGGTCTCCAGTCAGGCTTTTCCAGCAGGTTTGTTTTGGAGTCTCTGACAGGGCTCAGGGTTGGCCAAGAACAGCAAGTCCTTACGTGTTAAGTCTCGCTTAAACCCCAGGTTAGTCGTAATTTATTTACAGCTTGGATTGCCTTCTCTCTGTCCTACAACTACAAGAAAGACAGCAATAATTTCTGTTTACAAGACATATGATTTGGCAAGATCAAGATCTTCTACTTTGTTTTTCAATAGTCCAGTGATTTCACATCAAACCTGTTGAATTTTTTTCTCCAACATCATGGAGAAGAAAGCCATATGTTTTTCCTTGCTTGGTCTGAGCCCAGAAAGTGAATGAGGACTTGCAATACCATCCAAAATAAAGCCTAACAATGTGCCAGAGAGAAGTTCAACCCAGAGAGTTCATGACCATCACTGCACAGCTTCATGCAGGCAGAAACCGCACCATTTCTGTGCTGAGAAAAGGTGAAATATAAGGTGGGTTCACCCTTGCCCATAAAATCCTTTCACACCATGAATACATATGCTTAACAATGCAAGAGCCAGAACAAAATGTTACTTCTCCACTAAGGAGAGCAAGAGCATGGTGCATCCAAATTTGACAACATGACATGTTGATACACTTCAAATTTTTGTCAAGACACAACAGGAGGGCAGTAGACGTTAGGAAGACCCAGAGGTGATTCCTGCAGATTTATTGCGTCAGAGTGAGCCCGGCAACACCCTTGGATCTGACACCCAGGAATGCTCATTCATGGAACATACTGCACAAAATCAGGGCACAGCAAAGCACAAAACTGCTTTGACTCTTTGCACCCATGGTCCACCCTGCACACCCACCCATCTCTGCCTGGGCAGTCCCGCACAGACAGCTCAGCCCCAAAGGTCAGGGCAGTTGTAAACTGGAAAAAAGCTGCTCATCTGCAAAAGAAGGCAACTGAGCAGTGAATCAGCTTCTGGAGAGACCATGCAAAATTATTTGTAATGTTGACTCCCAAAGGACCACTTCCCTTTTATGACAGTGGAGCTGAAGCAGTCCCAGTCTCCTGGATGAAGCCTGGATGAAGGCTTTGCTGGTGCCTCGTACCAGACTGGAAAGTCAGAAGGTCTAGTTCCAGCCTTAAAAAAACTTCCTCAAGAAACCAGATCAAGATGCAATGATACTTTTTACTACCCAAGGCACTTACAACCGCCCAATTACTGCATACATTTGAAAGGAAAGAAAATTAAATCCAGATCCCACTGTCAGGTTAGGAACTCTCCAACTGTCAGTCCTATCTGGCACTCATAATGCCTCTAGGAATGCTGCACTGCCCCAACAAGGGGGGAAATACCAGTGTTTGCTAAAGACCCTGTTCTTGGTATCACATCTCCTTGAGAGGCTGAACTTCCCCGTGGATTCTTCTTGCCCTTTCCCAGTTATAAGAAACAACGTATGGTCATTCAAGGAACAGAAGCAACACCACTGTGTTATTTGCATGACCAAATGCAATTCAAATATTGAGTGTCATTTTGATTCAGAGGACATCAGTCATCTCAGAAGAATTAAAAAAAAAAAAAGAAGAAGAAATAACAGCCTGCTTTTAGGTGTCCCAAGAGGAGGAGTGGAACAAACCTCATCAAGTAAATAATACGCTTAGCCTCAGTTTTAATTTAAACCATATTTTAGTGTCTCAGCATAGCAGGAATTCCATAACATCACTCCAGCTCCCATCGCTGCTACAAATATTTCTGTCCACATTTGACATGTGGTAGTTGTGTTAGCAACTCCTGTGCTAGTAGATGTCTGAAAAAGAGCCTCATCTTCACAAAGTCGTTTCTTTCGACTATTGCTTCAAGTTCAGTTCAAGTTGAGGGTCTAATGTGGAAAAGGCTATTAGTCATCAAAATTACAGTTTTATCAGAAAATCAATAACCATAGCACAACTATTCTGAGAAGGAATGGCAAGAAATGTCTGTTCAAATGAATGGGCCCATCTCAGCAGAAAAAGCTGGAGAACAGCCACACAGACATACAAAGAAAAATATGATCACTAAAATATCTAAAATAGAGAAATAAAATTTTTTGCAACATTCACGAGTATTTCAGGCAGAAAGCTTGGCTTTATCCTAATTTGGGCAAATAAACAAGGAGATACACACTAGCCTGCAATGCAACCAGGCACAAAGGTCTAGGGGGAATATCAGCATTTTTGGTCAAAACTCCCACATTAGAAAGTGGAGCTCCAGAAATGCCTTCCACAGGGTCCTGCTGGGTCTATGGGGGCATAGATCAGACCATTGTTGTACTCAAGGTGACTTTGTGAATGGGAACGCTCTTGTCACGGGCACAAGCAGGCAAAAATACTCCCCACAGCAGCCAATAAACCACGTGAAAGCAATATAAAATTCATCAGGCACCACAGACATGCAATGGGGTTTTGGTGACAGAGGAACAGAAAGCAGAATATGCCAAAAACCAGGCTGGGAAGAAGCACATGTCACTTCAGCTTGATTACATTTTTCCAAAACTTCTCTACAGCAAGGCTGTAGAGTCTCAAGTCATCAGATCAAATGAACTGCCCTGGTGAAGAAGAAACACCTTCTCAAGTACCTGTGTTGTTTCAGAATCACAGAATCATATCAACATCCAACACTGCCTAGCTCTGAATATACAAAGGCACTTTGAGAAGTGATGCCCAGAGAAAAATCACTAACTATTATGGGCAGAGGATAAAGGAGAAAAAGAAATCATTTAATAATCAACTGTCAGGTTGCTAAAGAACAATACAGGCAGAGATAAAAGAGAAAGGGTTGAAAGCTTTCAAAGTGAAGAGGCAGAACGCATTATTTGTGTTTAGTTAACTAGATAAAAAGCACACTGGACATACATATTTGATTTTCAGTCAGGAAGAACTGACAAACCAATAAGCCTCAGAAAAAAAGGTAAAGCAGACGAGTCACCCCCAGCAGCAGCATCAGCCATCACAGGGTGCAGTGTTGGGGTGAGCCTGGGCGGGAAAGGGGTGTGGGGGGTGATGATGGTTGGATCAAAATGCTGGGGACATTTTGAATTAATGTATTTGGGGTTTTTAAATGTTTCTCACTTCTGGAAGGCCAGGATAGCATGGCAACACCAGCAACCTGCTGAAGCACTTTGTCTAGAAACTGCAGCAAGCACAAGGAAGACCTTTCAAACAACCTGGGGGTGTCTTTTCTTTCTCCACAAAATCAGGTCACCTCTGGCACATTCAGTTGTCCAGGTAAAAGTCACGTCCATATAAAAGCCATGGTCCCAGATAAAAACCATGCTTCTTCCCTAAATGAGAACTTCCTTAACAAAATATTAAATGCAAAGCTATCAGGGAACTGCAGCATGAGAGATGTGGTCAGGGAATCACCAGCCAGAGTTGCTCCCTGATTTCCTACAAGACCTAAGAGAAGGCCATTGGAATACATGTTGGGTACCATTTGTACATGTTTTGTATCTATACATTTTATGTGATAGAATTTTTATATTTATATCTGTCTACAGATATAGATATGTCTTCCAAGATACATATCTATATATATCTAGAGAGATATCTTAATCCATTTCCTTTGTTTCTTTGTTTGTTTGTTTGTTGTAAAGAGATTTAGGGAATTGTCCTCACAGCAGCACAAGTCCCTGACATATTGAGTTTTCTGTGGCTCAGAAAGGCTTTTTAAATTTCTGTCAGATAATTGCACAGTTTACTTGGCTACATCAAAGAGAAACTTTTAAAGGCTGAAATGGCAATGAACCAACTAAATCCCACTGGCGTTCAGAGACTTGCTCTCCTCAATCTCTTCAGGACTTTGGAAAACAGAAAGCTTTGCCACAGCTGAACTGTGGTCTCCTCTGCACTCTGGGCAACAAAAGATAATGCATTTACATTCAATCTTTCAAACTGGGCTGAGTAATGTAGTTCTTTTGCTGACTTCCTGAACTGCTCCAGCCGTGACCAGGAACACCAGCAGCAGCCAAGTGTTTCTTTCACTACCACAGAGCTATGTGGAAAAGCCCTGAGCAATATTTTCTTTGAGTGTAGCCATGTTTGGAGACAACGTTACCTCCCATTTTCCTTCAAATTTAAGACTGCAAAACCCCAGCCCATCTATTCTTCACCTGGACTTCTAATCCTGTTTGAAACCAAATCCATGACAACCAGCTTCCATAGGAGAAATACAGCCTGAGTAACACAGCCCTGGGCCAATACAGGGCTTTTCTGCTCTGTTTGGTGTAAAACACAAGGTGCTCTCTTGGAGGAGGCTTGTCCTGGAAGAGGCAGAAATTCAAGCTCCTAAAGGTGCAAAAAGTGCAACATTTCTGTCTTTTGGAATTCTACTGTTTCCTAGAGCAGTGAAAGGTCAGCTCAACTCTGTGCCAAACCCTGCAGGCTCTCAGCCAGCAGAAACCAGGAGCAGGACACGCAGAGGTCACTGCATTTCCCAAAGTCCTCACTTTGCCCTCCTGATGGTCCCACCACGCCTCCAAAGTGCCAGTGCCCAACAGGCAGCTCTGCAGAAGGTGTGAGCTGCAGAGAGCCCACGAGGGTGCTGGGGATGGCAGTGGCTCTAAGTGACAATGGCTTAGGAGCAGGAAATCACAGACTGGTCTGCTCAGCTGCCACACTACAAAACCAGTAGTGATTTAGTGCTGCTCCACCCCACCAGATGTAAAATCACTCCACTTTGTTCTCAGAAGTGCACACTGTCCTTTTCATTTAACACAAGCATCCCTCTGACCTCACGTCAGCAGGAACAAAAAAATTTTGCTTTCAAGGACTAGTGAAAAATCCCCTTCAAAACAAAACAGTAAGAAAAATATTAACCAAAAGAAGTATGGAGCAGTCTCATGACACTACTGGAAGGGGTGGGGGCTCTCCCAGGACTTAGGGATCCTCCACCAGGGAGACCCCCTTTCCAAAGAGTTCTGCCAGCCTCACAGCTCACATCAGGATCCCGTTTCGGTTTCCTCAGCATTCCTCCCCAGTCTTCTTTTTCTCTCTTCCTCCCTGCTGCCTTAACCACCAGCTTCCCCTCTATGTTCGGACTTCAATAAAGTAAGAGTTTTCAGTTGAATCGTAAATTCATCAGATATGTGGTTTTGGTCACCCTAAAACTATTAGCTAGTCTGGGTCAGATTTGTCACATAGTTTGGGCTGGGAACTATGTGTTCAAGGATGGGTGGGGGGATAAGCCTGCTTCATGGGTGAGGCAAGTGACCCACGACACACAGTTGGGGGCTGTGCACTCAGTCCCTCTCTTTCGGGACATTTTTGAGCTTTAAAAAGTAGAACATCCTGTAGGAGCCCAAGAAGACAACAGCAGGATTTCCAGAGAGCATGGGATCAAGTAAAGGGCAGATCTGTGCACACCACACACCTCAGGTGAGGCTGGTTAGCAGGAAAACCTTTGTGCTGGAAGAGCTCCAGCTGCCAGGAAAAGCTTTTGGAGCCATGCAGAAAGACAGGAGCAGGACTGTCCCCGGTGAGGAGGTCAGGAGTTCAGGAGGTGTGACTGTGCAGCCCCATCCCTGCACCAAGGAGAGAGGTTCATTACTGACAGGAGAGAGGGTGGAAGTGCCTGAGGAGAAGGCACCTCCCCAGGTGGCCCTTGGATCACTGTCAACTAACAGGGAACTCAAAGCTACCAAGAAGAGAAGAAAGAACATAAAGCATGTTGTGAATTTGTGCATGAAAAGTAGGATTATGGCAGTGTCTCATTTCGAACCATATTTCCTAATTCCAAGAAAATTAATAACATGAGTTTTCAGCAATACAAACCAGCCCGGAAGGCATCTGGTGTCCCACATACATAGAGTCTGTAAGTTTGTATTGCCAATGCAGTTACCAAGAAGCCAAATTATATGCAAAGAAACCAAAGCCAACACCAAAACTGCTGCTTTTTTTCCAGTCTCCATCATTTTTCCATGCACCAGAGACACAGCAATTCCTCACACCACACACCTCGTTTCTGTGATCCCCTGATCAATGCCATCTCAGGAATTGGCAAGGCACCTCATACTGCTGCTAAAGCAAGAAATAACAGTGACTTGCCTGAGTGCTTCCCCGAGAAGGACCTTTAGGACATGGTAACACTGAGTGGCCAGCACAAGAGTATTGCATGTTCCCCCGCCAAGTAGCCATCCTAAAACCTTGTTGAAATTCACTACCAATGCTAGATGCTGATGCAAGGGTGGATCACAAAACCATCCAGGCTTTCCCATCCTATGTGGACACCCAACATGTCAGGGAGCCAAGTCTGTTGGGAATAGTGAATATCCCTGTGGACATCAGTTTTGTGGCCTTCAGGGCACAATAAAACTGCTCCCCAGTCCATCCCGGTGTCCTCTAGCCTCCATGATTTCCAAGGAAAGAGGACTTTGCACAGTGAGTAGATTCTATCCCAATGCATCCCACCCTGCAGTGGGGGGGTCCATGTGTGGCAGCATTGCAGCCATCGTTAGATGTGGCTTCAACACAAGGGACTCCAGAGCCCTCTGTGAAAGCCAGTGTTGTGGGATTACCTGCAAAGGGACTTGTTTTATTCCTTAAAAGAAAAGGGTTAAAACAACCTCCATTATAAGAAGCAGTAGCATTGTCTTGACCCCAGTATTCCTGACAGGAGAGGAAGAGATTCAGGATCTGGCCAATGTTGGTTTTGTTTTGTAAGACCTTGATCTGTTCCTTTTCTGCTGACAGCATCGATGGGAGAGAGTTTCGTACCACATATCTGGGCTGCAGGAGTCTGGAAAGTTACTGACTGAAGAGGAAAAATGCTGAAATCCACAGAAAAGTAAAGAGAAGATGCAGGGAGAAAAGGCACATTTTGCTAATTTATTTTTCTACATTGCAACAGCTGTGCTTACATGAAAAGGGTCATTAACTGAAGATGCACAGAGTACCAGCATGTCTACTGAGGCTTTATACAATTTAGGAGATCACTGCAGAGTACAATGGAGGATCATTTAAAATTCACAAACAAATACTATAAAACACCTTTGTAGGTATTTTAATGGCCCAAAACAAGTACTGTGTACTACTCGATAGGTGCAATTTTTCCTTTTTACTAAATCCCATACGTAAAAATCAATCTGTTCTTTTTAAAAACAGAGACTTTTTTTACTACGCTATTTTAAAAGAATAAAGACAGCTCCCACTGAGACGTCTGTTTAAAAGTTCAGTACATTCTGCTGCCTTATTTTATCTAGCAATGATGAACTAAAAGAACACCGAAAATTCAATCATGACGGCAATAATATTTGAAAAGGCTATAAAAAAAGAATGATTTAGGTGGTAAGAAACATCTTTTGCTGAAATTCTGAACTCTGTATTTCTGTTTCATTACATGAAAAATAATACGGGCCCTATGCAGAAAATGTGTTCGCTGTGCCACTTTGATGGAAACAAAACAGCCTTTTAAAAGCACGGAGAAATGGAAGGTGATTTTTAAAAAACACAGGTATTTACAAAGAGCCATTTACTCAGTGTTCAGAATCGTGCCACTCCCTCTCTTATAGTTTAGCCATCTCTTGGATAGTTTGCATAAGTATGCATTTATTTACTAATCTTCAAAGAGTCCCCATTTTTCCTAGCTTTCCACTGTAGTCATTAGAGGTCACAACCCTGTAGGAAATATGGGCTACCATGGTAACACAAAATGTCTGCTACAGGCTTAGTGTAATTCCTCCCTAATAGAAAAACAACAGCAGCAAATCCTGCCTTTGATAAACGGGCTTATACATTGTAAGAAGCCGCTACCTAGAAAGGTGTCTATCACTTCAAAACAGCTCTAAATGAAATAAATGTTATTAAAAAAAAAGGAAAACAAAAACGCATATGTGATTAAAAAAAATTAAATGTGACTAAGGTACACAAAGAAGAACACAGAAATAATTCAGTGTATGGATTTGCAATGTCTCAGTGAATACAGTGGGTGAAGTTTGCAGGGCACTGTACCACAGCCCCTCAAAGTGAGCCCAGCTTTGCTCTACAACAAGTGTTTGCTGAGCACTTCTCCTGGCAAACCTTTCTCATCATAAGGAAAAAGGCTGCATTTCCATACGCCTGAAAAAACAAAAATTCAGGGAGAGACTGTCACCTCTCTGACTGCAACAAGGTAGCCTGGCCTTCCCTGCTTGGAAATTCCTGTGGAAAAAAAATGCATCTGGTTCCAATAGATAACTGGCGTTTGGGAGAGAGGAAAAATAAAGGTTTGTTTGATCTGGTGGTTCACGGGCATTAGTGGCATTTCAGTGAAATCCCACCTCAATGAGAGAAGGGTCCCTGTGTGTCTGGCTGGCTGGCTCACCAAGGTGGGTATTTTGGGAGGGCTTTGGCCACCCCTCGCACCTGCACTCTACATCACCTTACACTCCCAAATCCAGTCTACCACTTCCAAATGCTCCCATCTCCTCTATCACCTTCTTCCTACAGAGCACATGAATGAAGTGCAGGTTTTCTTTAATGTATTAGCCAGGATTTTCCTGAGAATGTGGGTTTTTGTGTCTCCTGCTCTCCATCCCATACTACCTTGGCATGCTCCTCAGAGGGGATACACCAGTGGTGTGCTGTCAGCAACACAGAGCCTCCCCTCAACCAAATCCTGTTTCTCGTTGTCTTTTGTTTACATTCCTCCAGCTAGTTTTCAGTCCAGAGAGTAGCAGTCATATCTCCAACAATTCGAGTTAATTTTTCAATTAAGCTATTGCATTACCTCTACTCCATTCCCCATGGAGTTTGCATTACTCCTTTTTCTGCTTTTTAAAAAAGGGCTTAATTTTGCCTGATAAAATACAGTTCCTCTAAACAGTTGCAATCTGCTATTTCTTTCTATTTAGAGTTTTTACACCCATTGATTGCTTTAGGTGCTCTATGTCAAGATGGGCAATTTGAATTTCTCAGGGTTTGAACGGCTTTGCAGCAAGACCGAGGCTGCTGAATCCCATACACCAGGACACCCCTCCAGAGGAATCTCTATGTAAGGGAACGAGAGTCTTCTCGTGAAACTCCAGGATTTCCCATTGTGGGATCCCTCAAGATCCCATGGCTGAGGATTCACTGCCTGCAACAGACCCTATCTCAAGGAAATGCCATCCACCCCAATAGCAAGTTACTGGGGCAGTTAGAAAACTGCCCTCACCTACTGTGAGCCTGATAATGAGGAAAGGTGGTAGTGATTTTTATCTTCTTTCTCCTCCATCAATTCTTTAAAGCCTTATGTGTCAGAAGATATTTCAGATTTGACCTCTCTTCCCTGCCTGCCCAGTTCAGGTTATGAGATACTCTGTGCTTTCAGCCTGTGCCCAAGAAGACCCACTGAAAGCATAACTAATACCTGTTGGTGTTAATGTCCACAGGTGTTAGTCCAGCAAGGTGGCTTGGTCTGCAAAGTTCTTCTTTGCCTATAATATTGTCCCCACTGCTGTGAACACACTGATGGTAGATGAGAAACAAGTCTCAGTATTGCCACCACTGCACCTGGAAATCAAAACAAATGCTTCCCCCAAAAATGCCTCTGATGAGCCATGTTGTAGGTGGCATGAAAGGTGGCATGTGGGGCAGTTTGGATTGGATGTTTGGAGTATTTCTTCACAGAGAGGGGTGTCAAGCATTAGAACAGGCTGCCTGGGACAGCGGTGGAGTCACCGTCCTTTGAGATATTTAAAAGATGTGTAGATGTGGCATTTGGGAGTGGTTTAATGGTGGTCTTGGTAGTGCTGGTTAATCTTGAACTCAACGGTCTTAGAGCTTTTTCCAACAATTCTGTATTCTCAGCTGTGGGGGAACTATCCTGTGCCAAGCAAAGTGAGTAAGCCAGTTCCACCCACAGCTGGAACGCAGGAGTGTCCCCTAATACAGCCCTCCAAGCATGTCCCTGTATCACCCCCTCATTAGCTGTCTCCAGCTGCTTCCTACTTCTCCACAGAACCACAGAATCATTAAGGTTGGAAAAGACCTCTAGAATGCAACCATTTGTTTACACACTACCCTGTGAAAGAGGAAAATCTGGAGCAAGTTTCATGAGCATAATTCATTCCACGCCACTGATAAAAATGAAAGCACTTCTGTGCCACCTCATCTCCCAGTCAACAGGGAGCTCCCCATACCTCCATCCAGCTCCCAGCTGACTCCCATATCCATGTGCATAACCCAGCAGCCAGAAACTCCACACGGGTTGGAGGCAATCCTGGAAAACCCAAGCTCTGCAAACCAGTGAGCAAATCAACCTACTCCATCAATGAAGTTTGATTACACCCACAGCTGATACAAGATTGGTGAAGTATGAGGAAACACAAGAGAACCCAAATTGCTCTCACACACCCCTCCTGTGCTGCAGAGCTGCCACGTGGCATTGCACGGCCTCCACCAGCGCCGCCGTCCCAACACAAGTCTCTGTGCAGTGCAAATTAGCAAGGCAGACAACCACCATAAGGAGGAAGGCTGCTGTCTCTCAAAATGTACTCGAGTAATTTATTCTGACAAGTGTAGCTTGGTTTTAATCATCGATAATTCTTCTGAGCAAAGCGTCTTCGAGTAAGTGGGCTGTAGTCTATTTTGTAAAAGTAATGAAGTTGGGGTAAGAGGAGGGCTCGCTGCGGCGTTCTGCTATTAATCACTGCCAATAAAAGTGGAAAAATCGCTGTTTTGTGTATGTAAATTATGGAATTTACAGATAAGCGAAGCGTAAATGAGTGAGGTTTGGTGTAGACGAGGTACTTCCACTTTGTGCTGACAACAGATAATAGCAAAGTATCCGACCCCCTTGATCCAATCCTACACTTGTTAGTTGGGCTGTTTGGGCTCTGCAGTTACAACAAAGAGATCAGCTTGTCCTCAGAGAGCAGGCACTCTGGTTTGTAGCCAATGAAGAAAGAGTTGAGAAGCAGATGCATTTTAGGGGAACAGAAGAAAGCATTGTTTACCCAAATCATTGTTGAGAGAAGTCACCTTCATTTGAGCTTTGTGACCATCATTTGTTTCCACCCACACAGCACCGATAGTGTTTGTTATTGGCTAATCTTCAGCCTAACCTGCAGGCAAAGCCTCCTGCAGGGCACAGACCATTCATGGGGCAAAACACCACATGACAGCTCTGATGTACCCTCCAGAAGGCACGTAGCCATGTGGAAGAGATGTGGACACACTTCTATGAGCTTCACTCTTGCACACCGCTATAACCATCTCAGAGTTACAAGAGCAGGGAACGTGGTGTCTGTCCCTGTCCCACCAGGTGACACTCCCCCAGGACCTCCTGTGCACACACGCCACTGTTGGTACGAACGAGCCACTCTTTTGCTCAGGCAGTGGTCAATGTAAAGCAGTTCCCTGCTCAGCATTGACATTCTATTCCTCATGTGATCTTACAAAGCTTGAGGACTCAGCAGCAATCCCAAGAGGCAAATCAACTCAGCTGTGGCAATACCAGAGTAGCAGTTTTCCCATTTTCCATGTGGGAAATCATGAACACCAGATCTCCCCCTTTTTCAAACCCTTGGTCCTGTTTCAGCACCAGCATCCACAGATACAGCCATGGAGTGAGTGATAATGCTGGTGTTGAGGCAAGAAGGAATTTCTACACCATATATTATGAAAAAATATGTGCGACTTAGTTTCCCCAAGAGCTGTTGACTTCAAAGAGGCAGTTTTGCTCCCAAGTTTGCTCTTGAGGCATCCAAGCCAGGGAGCTGCAGTAACCTCCACGTGATGGGCTTGGGTGGCCAACACAAAACAAGAGAGCAGCATTTGAGGCAACCACAACCTCAAAGATCTGGCAGTGAAACCCTGGCACAAGGCATGCTACCAAGAGGTCAGGAACATCATTAAATGGAGTGCAACTGCTTTTTTTTATTTAGATGTTTTAAAATTAAAACAGTCTTTTCTATCAACAGTGAAGAAATTCTGCTGAATTTTTATCTACTGTTTTGAAGGCTGTTCCATCTTTGTCAATGCAAAATGTTATTTCATCAACATCAAAATATCTGGAGAACACTAGCTGACATTTCTGCTTGCAAGCGTGTTTGGGGAGCATTTATACATTTATTTGCCTGGAAGAAATATGGTTTTAACTGACTCTTGAGTCACTCACTTTTCAGAAGATATTATCAAAACACTGGGTGAGAAGCTCAGCACAAAGCTTGGAAGGAAACCAGAGGAGAATTATACTGTAGGAACTGATCTCGTGCATCAAATCAGACCTGCATGTAACAGCCCAAGTCGTTGCTGTGCCATTTGTATTTCTTTGCATCGCTTTATTCTTCAGGGAGTGGGGAAAAAAGGGCCACTTTTTCAAAGAACAATATGAGAGCCAGGCCACAAAAAGGCTCCTCCCAATGTAAGTAAGTTATTTCGCTTGGGAAAGCCCTTCTTCCAGCAAAGCAGGTTGGAGGGAGAATCTGCCTGAGGAGAGAAAAGGGTGTTCTGTGCACAGGCTGCTCCCTATTGTGCCAACGCAAGGCTTTACATGGGCCAGAGAGCCCGGCGTGGCTGAGCCTTCCCTGCCCCACGGGGATGGAGCTACCCAAGGGCTGGAAAACAGAGGCAGGGGAACAGCCCCTTCCCCACACTGCCCTCCGTCACTTCTGACACAAAAGGGGAACATTCAATGTCGTGCCAAGTGCTTTTTCAACCAAAAGAGGGCTATTTTGGAAGAAAAATAATTCTCTTCCAGTCATTTCAATCACATTTTACTTCTTGTGGAGGAAAAAATAAATGTAAAATTACTTTTTCTCACTCTGAGCACTAGCTATTACGTTTACCAATTTCACTATGAGAAGGCAGAGAGCATTTTCTTGCTCCGAAATCCAGCCAGTTTTGCTATGACTACCACTTCTGAGTGCCAAAAAAGAAGGGGGCTTGGGAGGGGGGCTAAAAATCACCTGTAAAGAATTAGGTAACAGAGTGTGAAAGGTCTCTGCCATTCAGGAAATACTTCCCGCTGGATTTAATTACAGATTGCAACTAACCCCCCCCCCCCCCTTTTTTTTTTTTGAACTTCAGACATACAATAACATGACATTTATTGAATATGCTGGGGCTGCAGCACTTGGGATAGTAAAAAGCCCGGAAAACTCTGTTGTTTACAATAAACTTTAAAAATATACTTTACGCACCAGATTAATGAGAGTTTTATGGAGAAAGCACATTTTATCCGTCTGGGTTAGGAAGTGGCAATTAGAGAAAGAAGAGCCTTTGCAGGCTGCGGGGAGCGGTGCCACAGACCTGCCCGTGTCCCAGTGCTGTGCTGGCAGCAGCACTCCCCAGCCACGTCCTGGGGGCAATCTGCCTTTTACAGCCCACGCAAACTCCCTCCCTGCTCACAGCTTGCACAGACATTGGCTTCAGTGAGTCCCTCGCACATTTGGTCTAAATTGCGTATTTTCCCCTCAGTATCTCGGCTGAGATGAGCGGTCCTGATACAACAGTATTAAATGTCAAACGAGCAAAAAACAATGTGCAAAGCCAATGCAACTCTGCATTTAATTTAGGTGGTGTCAAAGCAAGCAGCAGAAAGGAATGGCGCTTTTTATTTTTTTTCTTAGCACATTTTTATAAAACCACCAAATCCAGCTCATACTTGAGGCTCCTGTTCTAACCACCTCGTCAGAACCCATTTCTTTACTCATTCCCTACCAATTTTAGGTTAATCAGCAGTAAGCAAAAAAATCTAATGTTATTTGCCTATATTTGAGTCGCTAATTATACAAGGCAATGTTAAAACTGTTCCTCTGTTGTGCATTTAATCTGCCCACTTTGGAATGAAACATTAGGATTTTATTTCTAAATGCACTGATTAAATTGTGTCTCTGCTTCTGCAGCCAGAAATACAGCAGCTTTCCTCTCTACGTAGGTAACGAGGCATCCAACGCCCTGGAATTCATTTAAAAATTTGTATTCCATCATAATTATCTCCAGTCGTTGTGCATAATAAAACAATTTGTTATAGATCAAATACTGTGCATACAGATACAGGGATTTGGTATCGAGAGTGTCTCTTAAACTCACAAAGGGGAATAAAACTCAGAGTCCAGGCAAAAATCTGTTCCCCGGAAGGTGTTATCCTGTCGGTGCTACAGGGTAATTTACAGGATCTGCCACATTTAGGAGCCCCTGGCTTGACTTTTTTTGGCTTTTATGAGCTGAAGAACAGAAGCAGGGTCACTGGAGAGATTAAGTTTCCTTTCTGCACTAACATTAGGGAGGGAGACAGAGAGAGACACGGCAAATAAGTGCTTTGCTGTACCCTGAAAATTAAAATACAGCTGGATCATGACTCTAATGATGTGCTTTGCCAGCTTTTGTAGGGTTCATAGCCTCCCAACACACAGCCATGGGCACAGAGAACTTGTATCCTCAGCATTTAACCAAACAAGGAGTTGGAAATGGTTTTCTTGCCTTTTTTGCTTCTTGGTTTGTTTTTAACAAAACAGAAATCTGCTCCCGTTCATGCAGAGCATGCTGGAAATCAGCAGTAAATTTATCTGCTGATACATCCATCTGCAAGTGGAGAAGTGCCAATGCCAGTAGAGTAGCATGAAGGCAGATTTTTTTTCCTTCCTCTGTGCTATAAGCCCTAAAAATTCAGGTGGCAACTTATTCTGCAGTGCAGCACCCAAAGCAGGAGCACAGGTCCTCCCATCCCTTAGAAAGCATATATATGGGGGATGAGGAAAAATTAAAATTGAAAGCATTTTTAGTATCCAATCTTCAAACCTTTTTGTCATCAGTTATAATTGTAAATCAAGGGGGAAAATTTGATTTCAAATTCTGCCTGCATGTTTTATACAACTGCACTTTCGATTTGTCTGAGTTGCATGGGAGTGAAAGAGGCAAAGTTTACCTCTGTAATGGAGAAACAAAATATTATTTTGCAATTATAGCAAGATATGTAGGCAAAACCAAGAAAGCTTCCCATTCTTTCCTTTTTTTATTTCCCCCCTCTGCTTCCCAGAAGAAAAAAAAATTTTAGATTGCAAGTCTATTCCAGAGCAAAATGCTGTTCATCGCAGAGAGGGAATTTAATCTGATAAATCAGCTTTCTGCAGCTTGTGATTGAAGTCGTTCATGTTCACATTTGAATGAGTTTTCTTTACCTACACATTTTTGTTAACTGGTTTAATAAATTATGGCAGACCTTTAAAACCCGATTGGACCTGTACAAGGTAGATTTACGATCAGCCAAACAGAGCAGCAGAAGGTAAAAGCACAATATTTTAGTACTTTCAATAGGAGGACTCTATTATTATTATTATTATTGTTCTTATTATCATGAAAAGAATAGCTGAAGTCTAACGCTGTTTAGTGACCATTTTTCTAAGCAAAATGCAAAAACAAAAGGGAATTTTTTAAATCTAGAAACTGTTTTGAACCAGTTAGTTGGAAAAGCTAAATAAGAATAAAGAAATAATAGACTCAAAGCATGGAGCAATTTAAAACTGCAACAAAATTGGAAGAGGAAAATTAGATAGCCAACAAATGACTTTTTCCCCTAAATTCCTCGGGCTAGTTTATGGTATTTAAAGTCTCTCTTCTTCTTTCCACACTTTCTTACAAAGCACTCGCAACCAAAACACCAACGACTTTGTATTTCTTGGGAGGCAGCTGATGGGATCAAAATGCCGTTTCTTAAACACCAGAACAAACCAGGTTCGTGCCCTGTAGTTTTGTAGGTGTTGTTAATAAATGATGGACAGAGAAGACAAGTGTATCCCTTTGTGAACAAATTGTGAGATACCAAAAGGATAGTCCTTTTTAAAAAAATATCAAGTTATTTATGCTTTAAAAGTGAATTTCACAATTTTGTGTGAATAGTTCACTTTAGGTTACCTGCTGTATTTACCATTATTACTGAAATCTAAACTAGTATGTAGATTCTGCTATTTTTTAAAAAATTGAGATCCACAGAAAATACAAACTAATTAGCCACATATATCAAAATTATTAATGTAACCTCAGCTATTCAGTTGCCTTGCATTATGTAATATATGATCCAATAAATTAGGTGACACAACAAAACTAAAAATAAGGCTTAGTCTCAGTACAAATTAAACTATAAAACATCATATTCAGTGCTTGAAAACACCCCATCTTTCATTTCTAAATTATTTAAAAACTAATAAAGGTGGTTTCATAAAATAAGGGAAACAAACTTGTTCCAATTTGGTGTGAAAAATAATAGAATCTGACAATTTTACGAAACGACTTTGTATAAGCAAAGCTACAAAGGCACAAATAAAATCCAGCAATTACAAAATAGCTATAATCATCTGTCTGGCATTTTATGTGCTCGATGCCTGCAAAAAATGAAGATTATAAATGTGCCCTGTGCACCATAAAACCCCTCACAGTTGAGAGAAGGAAAACCCCTCAGACTTGAGAACACAATTGTTCTGTTCTCTTCCTGTGCCACAGCCTTTCACACCGAGAAGTCTTTTAACCAAATCTGGCTGCAGGTTGGGGATGGAAAATGGATGAAATATAGGTTTGTTCTGGTCTTTCATCCCTTTCTTGCAGCAGTGGGAAAAGAGACACTTCGGAGTCGTGTTAATCACAGGGCAGAATTTCTCCCAATGCCTCTGCCTTGTCCTGACCACGATGCTGGGCTGAGCGACCCATAAATTAGGCTGTTTGCAATTAAAGAGGGTTTCCCAAATGGAGAGAGCAGGCTAACACTGTCCCTACCTGTGCCCTCCGTTTCATCCCACAGCCAGCTAAGGAGAAATCCTCTTACACTCAGCAAGGGGGTAAAGGCAACCAGAAGCAAACAGCAAACTTGTGTTTAAAAGTGGTGACAGAAGCAACACTGAATACTCCAGAAAAGGCAGATAGTGCTTTGAAGATTTATGTAATTAAATTAATCTGGTGCTTATTCTCTAAAGCATCACTCCTGAATTAAGGAAGCCCACACAACCCAACTCTACATTTAGAAAACTCTCCAAATCTAAACAATTTACTGATGAGGATTAACAAAAAAAAAAGATCAGAAGAAATCCCCAAAGCAGCCTCCACAGTTGAATCAGTGTCACATCAGCAGAGTGGAAATACTGAAAATTCACATAAACTTTGAGGAGTTTTTTTTGCTGCTGTTTAGGAACTACACTAAGCAAGAAAGCTACAGTATAAACTATCACAGTTTATAAAGGCAAACTACCAAAACCAGCACCACTTTTTTTTTTTTTAATACCTTGGTGCCCCCTTTTGGTCTATACAGTTCAAGGCATTTTTCCCCATTTAAAAATTTAATCATAAAAATACAGTAACTTTTCACTGGTGAAGTCTTAATCGAGAGTCTCACGACTGCTCCACCTTAATGACAGTCCACTGTCCCCACGATCAATTTAGCCCCTGTGAACACACACAAGTAGCAGCTGAGGTCAAAGGAAGGGGCTGATTTCCATTAGAAAAATTGCCCCAGTTCAAAATCTTGCTTTATACAGTTATCCTGCTAAATGGGAGGGAAAAAGTAAAAAAAAAAAAAAATTATAAAAAGAAAGAAAAAAAAGAAAGACCCATTCATTACCTTTGCTACAGTACACTCAATGGGGGAAGGCTGAGGCGGGTGTGCAGATGATAACTTTGCCTTGCTATGTTTGTATGTGCAACATTGAGGAGAGAAAAACTCCCCAGCAAGTGGGAGCCTTTGCTCAGGTCCAGGTTCTCAGCGTGCTGCAAGCATCACACCCAAACCTCGACGGTCTTTGAGAAGAAGAAGGTAAAGTTTGAAATATATTAATTAGGGAAAAAAAAAAAAAAAAGAAAGAAAAAATCTCATCCTGACGACTTTCATATTGCCGTGAGAGTAATTACGCCACAGAAACAAGATCTTTCCACGTTCAACATCACTGTGTGAAGACGAGCTTATTTCCAGCAGGGATATTGAGTCCTGCCATCTGAAGGGCCAATCAAGTGTGAAGTACAGTATAGTTTTAGACTCAATTGAAAGGAAAAAGCTTGACTACTAGTTCATAGCATGACAACTTTCATGGATTAGCTCAGACCCTATTCTACTCCGTGAAAGGGTATCACAGCATGAAGACAGTTTTCAATGCGCTAAACTTTAATAGCTGAGTGGGGGAGCCAAAGCTTCCTTTTGGTCTCTATAGAAACAGTATAGCCAAAATTTGAGGCAAAATTAAGATTCCTGGGTTTCAGCCCTGTATTTACCCTCCAAGATCCCTATTCACAAAAAACATTCTGACTTTATATATGTATACATATATAATTATACAGATAATTACATACATGATTGTGCATGCCATTTTTCCAATGGAAGATGTAGTGAGTTAAACCCAATTAACTAATTCCCCAGAGCCCCACCACTGCTTCCCAGTGTCCCCAGAGCCCTGGGAGGAAGCAGCGGGTGCAGAGGCACCCGAGGAGGCTTCACTAGCACTCATAGGCATTTTCCACCCATCTCAGCTGCAAAGCTGTGCACCCTTCACATCCTCATCCCAAGACCTCACCACTTTAGCATTGGCCACAAAGCTGGAGATTTTATTTAGGTGCTAGCTCCCCAAGCAAGGCATTGCCAGCATTCTCCATAGGGAAAGCCATGTTTCACTTGCTGGTGCCAGAGGCTGATGGAAACTTAACCTGCAAGGAGAGGTAGTAGAGAACAACAGCACTCAACCCAGCAGGAGAAGTTCCCCGCCTACTTTCTAGGAAAAGCACTCTCATGATGAAATTAAACTCAGAGAAAAAGGGAAAAAATATGCTCCCATGACAAATTCTTGCCCCACTCCTCTCCCCCAGCCCACATGGAGAGTGCAGGTGGTTCCTGCAGGCGTTGTGCCCATGGGACACAGGACCTGCCTACGTCACGGTGCAGGTACTCATCACACAAGGGTGCAGAGATAACAGCACCAGCTTCTACGCAGCATTAACCTCGTTCCTTGTTTCACACTTGACCTGCATTCACTAACTATTGTTCCCAGTAGACATTACCCCTGTACACCGACATGCAGGCAAACAAATTTTCTCTTCCCACCTCCCACACATCCTCTCTTTGCAATCCTTTTGTCTGTGCTGTGGGACCAGGGCTGGGTATCCCCTGGGATGTTACCTGCAGATACCCACGTCGTGGCTTCGACCCGTTCTATTCAGGTTTGACACCTGCATCTGGGCAGTGGTGAGGGTGATCTGGCTCCATCTGTAAACTTGGCTGGGCCACAGATTCCTTTCTCCCCCCTCTTCCCTCCCCTCACTGCCGCGTTGTATGGGTGCCTCCTACGGAGAGTCTACATTTCACTATAATGCTCCTACTCTCCCTTTGTGGAGCACTAATCCTGACTCATCAGAGCCAGAAACTTGCCTTGCACGGCCAGAGAAGTGATCCCTCCACCCCCCTCAAGCCCCCGCCTTGAGTTTGAAGTTAATCCAGCTCTGGGCCGGGTCTCCCAGAAGCATCCTCGCTGTCGGAGCTGGGAATTTCTGCACAGGCAGTGGGTTTTGATGAGGATCTGATGCTAAGGCAGGGCCATCCTTGGGCAACTGACACCCCAGGCCAGCTCTCCTTGGCCATGCTGGGAGCCAGGATCAGCCCAAGGCCACTGCCTGCTGAGCAGGGAGCTGCTGTGGGAGCACGCACCTCACTGCAGGGATCACAACTGCACTGCCCCAGTTGCCCTGGTCATCTCTCCTGAGGCTTTCCAACATGCTGTCCTTTGGGGGCCCCAAATACCCTGGTATCACCCTACAGCCCTCACCTCACCAGCATCCCAGCAAGATTTAAGGCTTCCCACACGGGTAGGGAAAGCCCAGCATCACCCATGTCTCTCTCAGATAAGCATCATCCAAGCCCTTTCCTGAACACACTCCACTGTGCACATCTGCTAAAGAAGTTCTGCAAAGGCAAATTTTGAATAAAAAGTGCTCCGACTCACAAGGAAACAGAGAGTGCACATTACCTCACTGACCCAAATTGGTTCAAAACTCCTATATGCTCTTTCTCCTCCATCCCAAAGAGTCACAATGTCCCAGGAGCAGCAGCTGCACCACCCACCCAGTACATGCCTTCTGCAGAGATGCAAAGAGCTGCTTGCTGTAAAACACCCCTCTCCTTTGGGAGCCTTTGTCCAACTGTTACCAGGTGAAAAGTGAGGTCCTAGGGCCACAAAGAGTAACCAAAATCAACAGACACCCCAAGTCCTTAATAAATCTGGGTTGTAACTGCATCCCCCATAGAGCTTGCCCCTACTTGGGCATCACTTCACAGGTTGAGTGTGTGGGTCCAGTCTCCCAAACATCCCATCTGTGTGCTCAAAAGAATGTTGACAGGCATTTGGCAGATGAGCAAACACCCGCACACAGGACCAAAAGCAGCAGCACCATCACTGTGTCATACACAAACCCACCTGGAGGAGGAGGGAAAAAACAAGCCAAGTACTGCTCAAGTACTTGTAAAAAAAGACTACAGTGGCACTGGTCAGCTGCTGGAGAGCTCAGCAGCATGTACAGGCTGGAAGAAGAGCTGTCTGGCCACAACCCTCCTGCTTCAGGCTGGACCACAGCCTTCAAGGCCACCTCTATCTGGAGAAGTCTGGGCCATCAGCAGCAACGTGGGGAAAAACTCATCCTTGGAAAACAGTGCCTTCTCTTGTCCCCTGGTAGAAGGGATGAAATCCCTGTGGTCTCAGCATCAGCAAAATTGCCTTTGATGCTCAAACCCACTCATCACTTGGACTGTAAGCAGAAATTAGAGAGACATGCTTATGGTTAAACACTATTTCCTTTGTTGGTTAAACACTGCCTACTTCTCTCTCCATTAGGAACAACATCTCCAAAGCCCCAGGGTCTAATAATAACCCTAAACAGAGACTTTTTCCTTTGTGCAGCGCTCAGCTATGGAGGGAAACAATTTGCAGTCTAAATTATTTCCTTTCAACAGATTTGAGAAAGCCACGCTGCAGTAATTACACACACACTGGACAGGTCCTGTACCCCCCGAGTCACTCCCTGACCAGCCATATATTGTTCCAAGGCTTGGATCAGGCCTAATGCACCGAGACCAGTCATTTTGCACAGGGCAGAAAATCCAAAATTGGGTCCATGGGCACACATTGACAGCTCAATCGATTGCTGGGCTCCTGCCACTGACAGTCACGTGCACAGGCAGATTCAATGGTCCTATTTAAACCTGCTCCCAGGGCCCTCAGGCCCTACATGTGTCACCATGTTAGATGCCATTGATGCTGCAGCAGCTTCTTTGCAGGACATCAAAGCATATTGGTGCAAACTCCTCATGTGTGAAGGGAAAGCCAGCCTTTTGCACCAAGGAATCCACTCTATTCAACTCCAGAGATGTTTGTTTGGAGTCAAACCAGGCAGATATCAATATGGCCAAAGCCTACAGCAGGAGTGAAACAATGGTGACAGCCAGCCAAGACATGCCACTGTCACCCAACCCCATCTCTGAGGGACATGGGAGAGGGGGAGTTGGGGTTTGGCAGCAGAAGGCAGGTTTGTTTCCCTGCAAGCACCCAAAGTGGAAGAAGTCCAAGCAGGCTCGTGCAGGATGGGTGAAATCAGGCTGTGCCACCCCCAGTGTTGGGACAAGATGCTGAGAAAGCCCAACCTTGTTGCTTCTCCAGATGAAGCAAAGGTTGAGGCAGATCTGCCATTACTCTGGCATAGCAGAAACATCTGAAAGCAAAAACCATTCCCCACCACAAAATTTCTGATCCCTAAATCAACCCTGGACATATCCTAATGCCGGCAGGACCCAACCCAGCAGCATGTGGATTCACTGCTGTTTTGGTTGAGTGTCAGCTTCCCAGGGCAGATCTTGTTAAGGAGATCCAAACTGTTTGCTCTGGAATGATACAATCTTCTCCACCATACAAGTTCCAGTCCAGAAAGGTAGCAGCACTAGCCTCACACAGTGCAGTTCATCCTTCTCACTCTAGGAGTTTTTGCCAGGAGCATGGCTGTGTCCATCACAACTCTGCTGTAAGTGTCCCTTCCTCAGGACAGTGGCACAGGAGCAATACCCAGGACAGGGAATCTGCTCTCCTCAGCCTCGGAGCATGCACTGAGCAGAAAAAGGAAGATACACTGGTACATGACCAGGTGTCTGGGAGCATTGGCGAGGCTTTGATGAGTGGATGGATTTTTTTGCCTGGGAGTGGGATATCTCTCCTAATCGGAGACACAGGCAGTGATTAAGCAGTGTCTTCTCCTGGTCTCCAGCCATAGAAAAGGCTTCCTTATGCACAAATGGGCCCTTCTCCATCTGCAAGAAGCCCCATGTAGGGATGGAGACAGGTGCCAGTACCACCAGCTGGCAGGAGATGCAGGAGAGTTGAGAGGGAGATAAATAGATGCCATCACACGGCCACAACACTGTGTTGGACAGGGCTCCTTCCCCACGTTCCCTGTCCTGCTGTGCTGCCCTACATATGCCATGCTTCCAAGTACAAAGTCACATTTCTCGAGGGGCTGAACCCAGCAGAGGGATGCAGAGGGTGGGGTGGAGCAGCCGGTTTCTGCTCGCGTTACATGGGGCTGAGCAGGACACAGTCAGAGAGGGGAAAAGCCAAGAAGGGGCTGATTGTGGCCATGAACTGACCCGTGCCAGTTGCCACAGGCAGAAGGCACTGGACCTCACTGGGGAAAGGCTACACACATTTCCGTGCCTCTCCAGATATGCTGCACATATGGGGTTGCTGCTGTGAGACCCTGCACTGTCTCCAAGGAGACCTCTGTGCCAGGTATGAAACGTTGTGGGAAGTCTCACTCTGCTTCAGTTTCTCCTCCTCAATCATATGCAGATTCCTAAATGGGCACTAGTCTGATAATCCTTTTTTCCAAGGCACACCTGCCTTTTGTGTTCTCTCTTCAATCTGCAGCTTAGCCTTCTCTCCGGAGGAATCATCTAAAGGTTCTCTCACACTTTTTGCTGCCCAAATTTTGCAGCAGTTGGGGCATAAACTATTTGATAGACTATGAAGGGTTGCCTTTGTTTCCCCAAAAAGGTGCTATTTTGTTCATAAACACTCCGAGGAGCTTGGCAGTCTCTTTTCCTACCTCTCTTTTCATCATTTTAACACAAAACCTAAAGCTTTTGAAATCCCTTTTTCATGTTGGTGCATTAGATATGTGAATTTTTCCCATATTTGAAGCCTGAGTCTGAATATGAACTCATCCCAAAAATCTAAAGTTTGCAATTTAAGCATTTTCCTTTGATGCATTATTTAAATACACATTTTAATTATTAATTGAGACAGCTTAGTGCTGTAATTTAATAGCCAAATCCTGCAGAGGGCCAGATCCTCACCTGCAGCAAACCCAGACTGCTCCTGTCCCAGCCTTCCTCCCTCTCCACTCCTACCACAGCACTTCATTAAATCATTTCAACAAGCTCCTCTAATTTGAGTTCAAAGAATTCATGTAATGAGTATTTAAACATTTTAGTACCCCAAATTAATCAATTTACAAAACATCCATAGAAAACAAAATTATAGTTTTATGGAAAATCATGCTTCACAATGCATGCATAGAGGGAAAATTCTGCCCTTGATGTAAGGAGGAAACCATCACCCATTAGTTTTCTTGCTTTCATAAGAAGTGTGAAGTCTCTACAGATGTTTGACCCTCTTTGTCCCTGTACCTCCCAACCTGTTTTGTTGCAGCCACCACTCCCCCAAGAGGGAACTGATGGTTTTTCTGTTCCTACCCCAGGCGGTTCCATCCTTCCCTGGTGCACTGCTGCAACCAGGACCAGAGCAAAACCTTATCCATGGCTTCTCCAAGTGCAGAGGGAGCCCTAGGCAAGATTCATTTTCTTTCTCCTCTCGTGCATCACTGGGACTAGATATTGCTTCTCTCAAATGTCCTTTCATCAGGGTTTGTGTTTTCCCTACAAAGTTTAACAGATAGGTGCAATGTACCTCACTTAGGGCAAGGAGACAGGAAATGCTACATCCACTCCTCATAGGTGGGAGGAGTGTTTAGGAATAGGACTGTCTCAGGGTTGTCAGAAGAAGGGAGCAGCCCTGAAAAGCTGCAGGTGTTGGAGTATATACAGGGACTCACAGTGCACTTTGTGCTCCCTGCTTTTGGGTAGCCACCCTTGGTCTCTCCACAGCCATACCTGGGGATTTTGAGTACTCAAATCCCAGATTCATGCTGAACTTGGGGTGTTGAATGCAAAGTTTCAGGGTGTTGAGTGAACTGCAGAGAATGCAGACTGCTGCAGTCAGGTGGGTCAGCCCTGCCAGCAGCAGGTGCCCAGTGGTACAGTCACCTCTGCTCAGTGGCATCTCCTTCATGACCCCAGTGGAGCCCTGAGAGGGAAAAATCAGAAGATCGGGTAACCTACATCCATCCACCAACAACCTACTCTGTTCTGGCTCCAAAGCCAACCCCTGTTTATCCCAGCACATGAGCAGGAGTCTGAATGAGCCATGCCCATCCCACCAGCACGAGATTAACCCATGTCCCTTTGCAGTTCAGCCATCTGTCTGATGCAAATCTCTACTGTCCACCCAGGGATTGGTTAAAAAGTCTGAATGTGCCCAGCAAGCAGCTCCCTGACATTTCCCAGAGTATTCCTGTTATCCCTCCCTGTGCACGGGCCGATAGCCAGGAGGGGCTGCTGCCTGTACTGCTGGAAGTGCAGGGGCTGTGGAAACATCGGAATTTGCTGCTGCTGGATACCCCCAGAGGAGCCAGCGGGTTGATTTATTGCTGCTGTGCTTTGGGTTGAAGTCATAGTCTCCAAATTATAATTAACTGCCATGCTTTAAAAAAAAAAAATAAATTATGCTAAACAAAGGCCCACAGGCTGCCCCAACATGATGCACAAGGGCTGGAGTCACTCATTATGTTCACCAGCACCAAATGCATCCACCTCGAAGCTCCTGCCTCCCATCTCAGCTCCTTGGGGTGCTAGCTACAAAGAGATCCCAGCATGCAGGAGGGTATGATTTCTCCGGGAGATGGAAAAACATTCCAGCTTGGGGAGCACTTCCATTTTGGCTCAGCAGTGCTGTAAAGCACAGTTGCTATTATTGCTGTCTCTCCATTTGCCCTTGGCCCCCGTCGGCCGCCCGTGTCTGGTGCTGATCAGATATGATCTGCTCACCCTACACACACGCCAAGTTAAGACAGTTGCAGCAAAGATTTCCTCTCCTGAACAGGACATTGGGAAGCCCACAGGACCTAAGAAACTGGTAAATTAGCTGCACACAGTAAAACTGAATTTGGTTTCCTCTCCACAAAACCATGAAGATATTTATATATAATTTATCTTTCTAAGTTGTCATGTGGCAAAAGACCTCTCGCTGTGAGGCAAGCTTCTCTTCCTACTTAGAGAGAATTACGTGATTAAATAGAGACCTGAAAAGTTGTGAACAAGCATTGAAGAAGAAAAGGTTTCCTCTTAAAGCCTTAATGAAGTGGGTTCATTCCTCCTCCAACATCAACTTAGCCTTGTGTAGTTTGTTTTCACTCTGGTTAATCACTGACCAAAGCTGTAGTGCGGACCACCAGTTCCCAATAACCCATAAAAGGCAGATCAGAAGCTATTGTTCTTTTCTGTAGGGCTTAGCAGACAACAGCTGAATAAACCTGTTCAAAGTCAGAACAGTCAAGGAGGAACAGAAGCTCAGCCATCGGCTGCAGGGAATCCTGAAAAGGAAATTCATTTATTATGACATAATTGATAGCGCAACATGCAAATACACCACGCGGACCTGATGCAATCCTGGGTAATTAAATGCGAAGCAATTACTGAGTTGCACTTAGAGAAAGCAATGTTGTTGCAAAAGAGGAATTCATGCCTGCTTGCTGCCCGTGGATGCTGACACGTGGTAGGTGCTCCTGGAATCCTGTGACTGGGATTTTGGGAAAAATTCTTCCACAGGGCAGAAAAGATGAAAAGGGGAAACCTGTGTGAGTGGGTTCAATTCACTTTGGAAAGGACACCCTGTAAAACTATTAGAGCTGGGTGAGAGCCAGGAAGGGCTGGAATGCTCTGGGAAGAGATTTAAAGCAGCTGATCATGGTGAAGGCTTCAGAGAAATATGAATTCAACCTCATTTGGTCTTGTTTCATTTGTATTTGCAGCACTTGTGAACGTGCACGTTAGGGTGCTTTGGGTACAAGAGGGGTATCTGGTGTCATAGAAACCCAGCCCTCTCGTATAATCACTACTCAAAAGAAACGGCTTTGCAACAATATAAGTATCTTCTGAAAGAAAAGTGAAACGTTGAGATGGGTGCTATTACTCCAAATTTGCTTCTGCCCCGCCCTAAAGCACCGGGGAATGCCTCTCTGGCTGAGCCCCAGGTTCACAACAACGACTCCATCAGCCAGTTCTGCTCCAAGACGTTTGTCATCAAGCCACTTACTGGGGCCGGGTGAGGAGAGAAACCTACGACAAGACATTTAAAGAAAGGGCAAACAAACCCCACAACAAGCCTGAACAGCTGTGCTGGTCGTGACGTGACATGGATGGACATGTCCCCTCCAACTCACGGAGCAAGGTCTAGTTCAGCTGCTTCTTTCCTCCCCAGAATTTTTGAAGCCACTTGAAAGTGGCTCATCCCCTGCACTCCTGCCCGGGCACTGGCTCCCAGGGTGAGCTCTCATGCTTTTAGGGTGGTAGGGGAGCTTTCTCATCCCTGCCTCTGAGTAGGGACCTCCCTTGCTATCCCCTCCAAATGCCAAGCACAGCACCAGGCTCTCTCCATCTGCTCCAGCAGCTTTTTTCCCACTGGGTGTCATTTCTATTCTCCACACTGCTGACAGCGAGCCCTGTCCCAGTGCTGTTCTCCAGTACACCCAGTGCAGGACGTGCCTTCACCACCACCTCCCCTGCAGCCCAGTACCCACCACATGCACACTCATCAACTTGTCTTTCAGCTGAGGCAAAAGGATTTCCAGCATCACTGAGACCCATCCAAAAACAAACAGCAGGACCCATCCCAGTGAGGCCGGACACCAGGCAAGATACTCTGAGGTTAATGGGAGATTTATGACACTTGTACACACAAAACTTGTGGTTGCAGGGAAAACAGTAGCCCCGAGGGGAAAAGCAAGCACCAGTGGGACAGGGTGAAATCACTGAGGAGTCGCTCTGGAACATGCAGGCACCACATTTTGGAGGTCCCTTGGGAGAGACACTGCACTGCTTTGATCTTGCTGGGGGGAAGGAATAAGTGGAAAGTTTCAGGGAAAACCAGGAGGAGTCAGAGCAGCTGTTCTCCTCTTCCCTGAGTTAAAGCAAAATAAATAAGTGAAACATGTTGGCAAAAATAAAGATTAAAAGATAATAAGCAGAGGCTGACGAAGAGCAACAAAGTCTTCCACTGAAACAAGGATTTGTTGTTGCTGCCGGGAGCAGGGAGGGAGGGGTGAAGGGGGGAGAGCTGGGATTTGGCAAGAGCACCGCAAACTTTAAGTTTTAGACATAATTTTCTATTTTTCAGCAGTTTATTCCTCTCACCTGCATGCTCCATGGGGAAATACTGGTTGCTTTAATTCTAACATTTGGAGTGGAACCCATTCACGAAACTTTCTGGCTGTGTGATTCAAACGAGCCTTCTCTTTCCTCTTTTTGTTCTCACAAGAAAATCAATTCACTTGAAGAGCCTCTTAATCCCATTTTTGCAATCAACAATTGCCACTTGTATATCGCTCTAATAGATTAAGAAGTGGGATGATGCGGTTGTCTGGTCTAATTCAACCCTATTCAGGTAACTGCAGCCCGAGGCACTTTGTAGTGCCAAGTGTAGAGCTCTACAGGAAGACTTTTGCTATCATAATTTCCTGTGGAGCTATGCACTGCCCCCACTGAGTAGCCTGAATTACTTTGAATTAGGCCCGACAACCACAGAGAGCAGAAATCCAACAAGCAACAATAACCAAGTCTTTGAGCATGACTTGCATGGGTTATTTTTTTTTTCTCTTTTTTTTTCTTTGCATTCGAACAGAAAGAAGGAATTTCAAAACGCGCATCTATTTAAATGACAGCGACCTGCCATAAATCAAGTGGGAAACAAAAGGGGAAAACAGTTTAAGTGAGAGAGAAGTTGAAGTGGAGGAAAAATTAATCAAAACAGTTTTCAAAAAAAACTTCATCGTAAGAGCCTGTGAAAAAAAAATTTCGGGCCTACAGCATCTCCATGGCAACAGAGAACAAGCACATGTTGGATACCAAAATCATAAAAGGTTTGTTTTGCAGGGATGAAACAGAAACAGATGGATCTGTGCTTAGTTTTAGTTTAATTTGTTAAAACATTTCAGGCAATTTATCAGCCAGTATGCCCAACTAGTAAAGAAATACCTAGAAAAGCATAAAAAGCTTTAGTGACAGTTCTACAACATGTGCCTCAAAAAGCTGAGAAGCATCAGAGTCAATTTAAAACCATAAATATAAGGCTTAAAACCCAGACCTGACTTGAAAATCAGGCTGACATTGCATCAGGTAAACCAACCTAACTCTGCTTTTCAAATCATAAAGCCAGATCTACAAAGGAGCAATTCTGTGTGCAGGGAAAAAACCCAACCCCGGCATATGTTAAATTGTTGTCTGGTTCCAGAGAATGAATAAATTGGACAACACAGTTAAAAACACAGCGTCTCAAGGGGTACAAGTTAAAAATGCTCTGAGGGTAGCAAAACTCTGATCTCAGAGGAGTGAAAAGAGATTTCTTTCCTTTTTCTTTTTTCCCCCTTTTATTTTTATTTGTCATCATCCCTTAATTATTACCAACATGGCAAAAAATGAATTAAATCTAAATAAATATCGAAGGTTTCTCTTCTTAAGAGTTTCAATCGGTATTCCTACTCTTTTACCTTTCTGTGTTCAGAAAATAAAGAGAACAAAGCGGGAGCCCTACTGGTTCAAAACTACCAGAACAGACAAACAACAGAGCACAACTGTTCCCTCATGCATGCCTGGGATTAGGATAAAAGCAGAAAAGACTTCTGAGAAAAAGAAAACAACAAAAGAAACAGGAGTGCTGACAAAACTTTTTTTCTTTCTATTGAGGCAAAAGAGAGAGAAAAAAGGAGCCCTGCTAATAAAAAAAAAAAAAAAGAAAAAAGAAAGAAAGAAAGAAGGGGGGAAGAAAAGAGAAAGAAAGATAGAAGAAGAAAGATTAACAAACAGAAGTAAAGGGTTTCACCTCCTGTTTTACTTTTTACTTTTAGCCCAATCTGGTCAGGGAAACAAGGCACAGGAGGACAGCAGGTCCTGCCCAGGGCACCCCAGAGGAGAGGACCGTGATTGCTGCTGGGTCATCGGCTCCATCCCAGTGCTCTGGCCCCGTGGGTGCATCCCGATGTCAGCCAGGCTCTGCCTCGACTCTCCCCATGGGGGAACATCTCAGCATCATGCTTGGGTGCTCTTATACCCCAGACTCTAGGACTTTTAAATCAATTATCAAATTTAAAAAATTCAAAACACACATAACAGAATTGGTTTGAATGGCCCCGAGGTCAAAGCAGCTAATGAGCAAAGAATTCAAGATCTTATGAACTACAAACTTCAATCAAAAGAGTTAGTCTTGGTTAAGTTAACCCACATGGCAGTTGGACATTGGCACCACATCACTGGTAGCTGCGACTCACCCAAGAAACCCCAAACTGAGACACAGCACATTTGCATTGGGATAAGAAAGACCAGAGAGTTTTTCCCAGAGTTTTTTTGTTTTCAGCAAAAATTGCCCACTAAGGCCCAAAGTGGTTCCTGGTGTCTCAGGGGCATCACAGATGCCCACGGGGCAGCTTGGTCCAGCACCAGCCACTGTGCAACAATACCCTTGGGCTGCATGTGCCAGCTCACAAGGGGCTTACCTTCATCCTAAATTCTCAAAAATCGATCCAGAGCTTGCAAATGGCACCTTACTGGCAGTCCTTGAGCTGTTCAAACCCTTGCTTATGAAGCCACAGTTCCCTCTGTGCTATAACCAGATATTCACATCTGTGTCATCCACCGATTTGAGAGCAGTGATGAGGAGCAGCAGCCTTTGAACTGCCAAACGTGCAGGGGAAAAGCAAAGGCTGCCCTCCCCCATGTGCCTGCCCTGTGGTTGTCCTGGGAAGGGATGCTGCCACCTCCCTGGGAAAGGGACCAAGGCCTGCCCAAAACAGATGGCAGACGTAGAGCAGGAGGACCTCAAGCCCTGCCAGCTCCCACATAGCCCCAAACTTCTCTTGGGAGGAGAAAGACTGCACTAAGATTGTGTGCTACTCACAGCACTGAGTCCTTGGAATGCTGTGAGTGGGATACAGCAGTGCCCATGTGGAAGCAGGTTGTGGGATTTCTGCTTTTCCCACAATAAAAGTGTTTGGGCAGTGAGGGGGTCCTCTGCACACAAAGAGCAACACAAGCACTTTGGGGTCTAAATTATTTTTTTGAGGTTGAGGGAAGGGAGAAACAAAGTCTTACATGAGACATTCAACCGTGTACTCTTTTTGCTGCATCTGAGATCATGTCCCTTTTGCAGCACACAAGGATGCAATAAGAAAATAAATGTGTTTGAGACAAAGCACAACTCCAAATATAAAATGGCAACATCAGACACTTCTCCCACCCATTCTCTGCCCTATCCAACCATTTACACCAAACAATGTCCTCAAATTGTGCTCCAGCAGCTGAGTACCAGGTACCAGAAATTCAGCCCCAACACTAACATTTCACAAACTAGCAATATGGGATCATGACCCTCAAAATGGAAACACCAAAGCCCACCACGTTCAGGAGCCTCTCTGCTGGGGTGTCTCCCACCACTTAGGCAGAGCTGTGCCACTGTGACCCCAGCCCCCGCCGGGAGCCAGAGCCCCAGGGTATCCAGTTCTGGTTTGGAGGGATGGCACTTGTCCCGGATTAGACCAGCTGGCCACTGGTTGTCACTGTTGCACCATTAAAATTGAACTATGGCCAGTTGATCCCAGCTGTATCTGGTAATCTTTAATGGCAGGAGCTCCAAAACATTCCTGGGAACATGGTCACCTTTACACTCTCCAGTTGCGATGCTGGATTAGGTTTGTGTGTCATGAACTGATACTGACATGCAATGCCAGAGACACCAACAGGCACAGCCTCCATTGCAGTGGCCACCTCTCACCATGGCTCTATCAGGCCTTGCCCTGACCTCATTTTATAAGATAACAATCCCTCGCCCAGAATAATTCCTGTGAAACCAGCAACAATGAAACACCAATCACAAAAATCATCCATAAGCACCAAATCCAACCCACTCAGCTGTGCATAGTCCAGTCTTACCTGCAGTGTCACCTGTGCTTGTGGTTTCTGACCAGCTTTATGTCCTGAACTTTTTACATCTCCTCTCCTTCCCACATCTTTCTGCTGCAAAAAACACATGTCAGTGCCTGTCACCAAAAGAGGAGCTGTCAGAGGGCCAGCATCCCTGTGGGCTGCACTAAGGTGGGCTTGGGTTTTAAGGAGTAGGGGAAGAGTGGAATAACTCTCAGGGATGTAAATCAAAATTAAAATAATTACTTGCCATTGCCTTATTAAATATGATCCTGTGGAAAGCCTTGGGCTCAGCTCTTGGAAGCATTGCTGTATCACATCCCATATAGGGTTGTGTTCATACCATTTCCACCCCAAACCTGACAGGTGCCTAAAAAGCAAAATTCAAAGGTAATGATTATGATCACAACTCGCTATTCCCTCTACATGGTCCAAAACCTCAGTCTCTTCAGAAATGCCAGTAATTCCTCCTCCAACAGCACATTATTCTCTGTCATACATCACTCCTACACACCGAACACAGGCATATCTTTACTTTTCCAAAGACTCTCTAGGGGCTGTTTCTCTATCACACCAGATTCCTAACAGACTCTAGGGCACAATGAGGAATGACAACTATCCTGCTGTAATTAAAATAAATAAATAAATAAATCAGCATGCCAAATGAGGTTTTAGCGATTTTTATAGAAGTCATCTTTTCTTGCAACATTCTGCTTTGCTGAACTTCACACCCCACGAGCAGCCTTCAAAAAGCAGGTGGGAGAACTACAGCAATCCCACTGAAAAGTAAATATAAGGACCAAACACTGAGATGTCACACTATCCCTCCTCATTAAAACTGATTCATACAAAAATTAGGGAGTAAAAAGTCTATTAAAAAAATCAGATATCAAACACTCTAATTATGAACTATTTGGTCTTTGAAATGTTTCCCACAACACTCATGCCATGGGCTACATCTCCCCAGGAGTGAGACCACAGCCTTGTTCTCCCCTGACTGAAAACACCGTGAGATGGAAAAGGGTGTGCAAAGATGTACAAACAATAATGGCAGAGAAAAGTGGATAAGGCAGAAGTTAGACTGGAGGGAAGAGGAGATAAGGCACCACAGCAATGGCTGTGCACAAAAGGGAATATCCCATTAAGTGATGACATGCTTGAAGAACATGTACTGAGACCACAATGCTGGTAATCATTAATGTGTTATTAAAACCATTCTGTTCATCAAAACCATGATCATGTGTTTAACTGCACCAAAGAGCTCAGTTCCCCCTCGATGGCTGGGATGCTTGAACATGAGCTGAATTGCTTTGCTGCGTGTGGCCTGTATGATGGGTAGCTCTGCTCCAGGATTTGTGCAGGGAAAGGCCTCCATCAGCATCCAATCAGGATTAAATCCTCCAAACTTACCTGAGAGCCCATGAAAATTTTGCTCCCAAGAAAGCAAATCATTTCAGTGGCTCATCTCCTGGCTTTTTAATCCAGTATTCAAATCACATGCACGCAAAATCATGTATAACTATCAAGATTAATAATGTAATCAAGTCTCATTTGGGCAAGATATCATCTTGCTTGTACTAATATTTGATTTCTATTACAAATTCCTCATGCTACTAAACCTTCCCCTCCGGACTAGTCTGTAACTCTTGCTGCTGAGGATGGATGTAGGGATAGAGAAGACGATGGAAAATGCCAAACCCCCACACTGAGGCAGATCTCAGATAATTATTTAGTGCATTTACATAGAGATAGTTCCAGTTTTACAGTAGGCTAAAACACTGGACTATGTGCAGAATTAATCTGATATAATCAAGATATTTTTCTGGGCTTATATATCACATATCTCTCTCACAGGCAGATGCCAAGAACCAGAAAGGTTTTCAGATGGCAGCATTGCTGCTTGGCTGGCAGCTCATTAGCAACTGAGCACTTGTTTCAGCAATGCTGATGCAGCTACAAGTGTTGTATAAACTCCTATTAGGTGATCTGGGCTTGATGCCACACATTTCTTTAATAGCAGTTGTGTTTTTCAGGGCAAACAAATTTTATTCCTTTCATGTTCAAATATGAAACACTTTCATGCCACATAAAATTATGTTAAAACACCCAAACTTACACAATGAAGTTTATTTTCACCAGAGAGGCATCAGACATGTATAGATAAAATGGAAGGATATTTCTGAGTTGTATATTATAAATGTTCATTGAAGTCAAACAGAGTGGCTTTCACTGACTTCAACAGACACTGGATGAGATCTTTGAAGATCAAAGGGTGCAATTATATCTTACTTGCTGCTGTGAATCAGAGTCTTAAGCAAATTATTCTGTTGGTCTCTCTCTCTCTTTTTTTTTTCCCAGAGCATAGCTTGTTCTGAAAAAGAAAGGACAGCTTTGGAATTGGAAGACTGCGAATAGCCAAAAAAGAGAGCTACTATCTTGCCCAAAAGACATCCAAGATACCTGCCAGGCTCCTTTAGGATGGCAAAACTTATCTTTAGAGCTATATTGCAGCTAAAAAAGCCTAAGGAAAAATGAGTTGTGCCTGTCGGCACGCCCAGCCCTTCTGCACCAGCAGGGACTTGTGTGGTGTCATCCCTGGCACCCACGTAGTTTGGGGACAGCACCCAGCCAAGGGTGGCCAATATGTTCGAGCTGTTCACCGAGAGCAGCAGAGGTTGGAGGTGCAATGAGGGCCATCATCCTCATGTCTGACAGTGGGTGCTCTTTTAAAGTGAAAGGTAATCAACAGAACAGGGCACTTGCCATAGGATGGAATAGGCTACAATTAAGAGCAACTGATTTTCCAGAGGACTGGAAGCACCATGTGACATCAGCGATCTGAATTACAGCAGGGTCAGACCCATCCCAAGGAGTCCTCTGCTCTTGCAGCCCAGCTGTGGGCAGGGTGGGCCCCTGGCTTCTGCTCATTACCTGAATTACACACTCATTACCCTCACATGAAGGAAGACTGGCACTGTGCAATTATTTATTTCATCAACTAATCCCTTCCCATCCCAGTTTCCACTTGACTTCACTTATTGTGCAATTTTCCAATACACCTTATACACAGCTGAGCATTTCTCCTTCCAGGGACACTGCTCACCACGGGAGGAAAAGCCCAGGGGTGGCCTGTCTCCCACAAACTGGCCAAAGGCTGGAGATATGGCAGCTGACAGATCCTCTACAAAATGTAATTACACTGTCAAGGTACACAGGCACAGCAAGTCCTGGGAAAGGTGCAGACTCGTGCAAGTACCTTTTACTGTGCAGGGCTCTGTATCCACTGTGATCCAACACAAAAAAAACCAAAAACGTGTTCGTGCCATCCAGAGTTTGCATGGTTCCAGATCCACCTTGGCCAGCTGCCACCTCCAGTTTCCACATGACAGTCTCAAGGTGTTTGGTTAGTGCAGCCTCACAAAAATCCCTGCAATCAGAGGTTTGAACCAACCCAGCTGCCAAGGGACCTCACTGGACATGGGCTAAGGACCTGAGCATCCTCCAGGACAAGGGGCATTTTTAAACTAGCCACAGCAGTATCAGTCTGAGTTTTGGCTAGCTGGAGCAAATCTAGCATTTGGATAATTAGCTAAAACTCCTTCTCACCCAAAATCAACCTGTTCTCCTAACCCCAGAGCCCAGCCATGCCCCTTGCCGTCCTTCTGTCCACAGACACACATACCCCAGGGACACAGCTGGATCCCCACATCGCAGCAGGGCTGAAACAGAGACACTCAGCATTTCCCTACCCTTGAGAGCCGCGGTGGGTTTTTACTCAGTCGACACTGTCACCAGCAGAGCTACGCAAGAACTGCAGCTCCGGCGGCAGCAACCCCCGCGGTGCACAGAGACAAAGCCAGAGGTTTTAAGGAGCTTTCAGTGCTCAAACAGAAACTTTCACCCACCCCAGAGAAGCGACAGCTCTGTGCAGGGTCTGTCCCCTCCTTGGTCTGAATCAGGGACCCAGTGCCGGGCACCCTGTGATCCAGAGCCTCTGCACCAGTGCCAGCACAATCATCCCAGCTGCAGGGCAGGAGCAACCCTAAATCCCACCTTGGGCAAACAATAGTGACAGAAACTCCGTATTGCAACAAACTAATATTTTTCCCCCGAATGAGGACTGCTATCAGGCAATCCCCGGCAACCAGCCCTGGCTGCTTCTGGTCCTCACTCTACACACGTGGCAGCAGGCAAAATTCCTAAATTCCAACCAGGCTAGTGACGATCAAGGGCCAGTTACTGACAAACAGATCAAATTAGGCAGGATTAATTAATTAATATCTGTAAAGAAGTCTGAAGGTGACAACGACTTGTAGCCCCTGTGCGACCCCCTTTCCCTCCTGCAGGCAGTCCTGTGTGTATGACCCACACCAGGGAGGGAGGGCCCCAGGGGCACCAGTGCCATACACAGGCACACGCCCTTTCCTGGCTGTCCCCGCGCCTATTTAAACAAGAACAGGGAGAGCAGAGCCCCAAAGGTGCTGATTTTATCTCCCATGATGCTCATTCTTTCCAACACTCACGCACTGCTCCTGCATCTGGGAGCTGCAGTTCACCTGTGCCCCAGCTGACAGCAGTGAATGAAATTTGCATTTATATAGCACTCTCCATCCATCGGTATCTCAGTGCTTTGATTTAAAAAGAAAGAAAAAAGATCACCACAGCCGAGATGAATAACTGCTGGGAGAAGTGCTGTCACCCCTCACAGCTCCCCACTCCTCGCAGGGCCCTTCCCTCTGGCTTTCCCACTGTCCCACACAGGCTCACCTTCCACCTGCAGCTGGAAACACTTATATGTAAAGTGCGGCCTTTAAAATAAAGCTCCAAAACTTTACCTGCACTTGTGATCAAACTCTTAACTATCAAACCTTCTGGGAGGAACACAGATAACAAGTTTCCTCTAATAAAGGAACTAAATTATTGCAATAGCACACCACCAGTTGCAGCAGAAAACTCCCCAATTCAGAGGGTTTCTGATCCAGCTGCCCATTTGACAGCCAGGTTTTGAACTGACAACGTGGCAAAGATTAGTATAATTAGCCCCAAAGTAAAGAGTTCCTGTTAAAGTGCATTTTACACACACTTTCCTAGATGAGCTCGAACCTCTCCTTTCCCCCAGCGGGAACACCCCAGTTTGTGTGTATTCATTAAAATCCCGTCCTAATTGCTCCCTCATCAGCTATGAATCTTAAGAAGCTTAACTGTTAAGTGGTTAAATTGTGTTTACTGACAGAAAATAGAATATTCACTAATGATGAGATGGTGATGATTCAGGATTATTGTGGGGCCTCACACCTAAGGCTTTGGAGATGAGGCAGTAACACTTACACTGGGATTTTTGGTCCTTTAAAGAAGAAAGAGAGGCTTTGTCCAGACCATACAGCGCAAAACACAACCCTGTGATGCCGTTGGGGTTCCCTCCAGCCAAGGGAGGCTGGAATAGCAGCTTGCAACCCTAAAAACCATCTTCCCAAGGCACCTACCTGCCCTGCAGGAACAGGGCCTCCAGCAGCCCAGCACAGGGTGCTCCCATTTTCACACTAGCATTTCTGGGCAATTAGCATATCAGGTTTTTTAAGATTTAACCTAACACAAAGTCACTACCAAACATAAATATTAGTTTAATTTTCAAAACTTCCATCCCCTGGCTTTGGCTCAGAGGTGGCTGCTGTGGGGCAGCCTTGCGTCAAGTAGTTGATATATTTATGAAGTCCTAACTTCCAGAAATATTGCCAGCAGCAGCTCATAATTCTCTGACATGTGACCTATGGTTTTTAAATACTGACCTGAACAGACTGGCTACTGGGAATAGATGTGTTTTTTTTCCTTCCCAAGTTCTCCTCCGAGACATATTTACTGAAATACTTTATTACCTCATCACTGAGCATAATTTAAAACTGCAGTTAAGCAGTCAGCGTTTAAGTAAGAGCATGCATCATTCTGACAGCATTCGGTTGTGAGGGTATAAAAATTACATAAATGTTAGCCCCAACATTTCTTAAAATCCTCAGCTATTTGCTCTGCAAAAATGCTCTGACTTCGGCACGTACATCGACGTGCATTTCGAAGCTTTAGCTTCAGCCTTCTGGGTTTCAAGGTAACTGTAATGGATTGGCAAAATGTGTGAATTTAATTAGTGTAATCTAAACAAAAGAAGCATTTCAGAGTCACTTTAATCCATATGAGACCAATATGTTGATTTGTCAATGTGAATTTAATTAGTGTCTTCGAGTCTAAACTCCAACTCCCCCTTCTTTTATCTAATTATCACATTTATAAAAAACATTATCACATATTCGTTGGCCTAACTGTTTTGCCATGCAGTCAGTCTGAAGTCCCAGAGTCAACATGCACTTCTAATAAGCTCAACATGTTTCAAGAGCACTGCACTGGGCTCAATAGCATCCCATACAGCCACTGCACACTCCCTCTCGAGAAGCCAAGGACAATTCTGCCTGCATTGTATCTTTTGCCCATCCTTTGCCATGCTAGGAAAGTGAGATCCTTCGGGTGTAACCATCAGTGAAATGCATCAATTATGCGCCATTCTGGGGACGGCCACCACGAGGCATTCACTTACATATATGACTAATTGAGCAGAGAACAATTGCTATTCATTTCACAAGTGGTTCCCAAGGGCTGTGAGGGGACTGCAACAATTCAGTCTTCATCAAGTAAGCATTCAAGTCATAAGCACGACCCAAATCTCTCTAGGGTGGTTAAAGATGTTCTCATTTCTCCCTACAGCCCATATTTGTTAAATCCAGCAAGACAGTTCCCAGCTTCAGCTGCAAAGGGGGTGCCAGGCCCTGGGGAGCAGGCAGCCAGGGCTGCAGCTGGACCTGGATGTGATCCCAGCAAAGCTGTCAGTGCCCAGGGACATGCAAAGAGCTCCGGGGCAAGTTGCTGTCCATCCACCCAGGCCACCCAGCCAGCAGCAGGGAAGCTCTTCCATGCAGAGGAGGACAATGTGGGGACTTCCCTCCTGGCCATCCTGACCCACCAAGGGTGTTGGCACCCACCCTCCATTTCTCTGTGTGCCAACAGTATTAGGCTCCAAATACTCCTTTCCATCACTTGGCAGAAGTTCCCATCCTCTAGCTTTTAAGATGAGCAGACAAACTTAATGTTAGAGGGAGCAAAAAACATGTAGCTGGGCAAACTCAACTGGCTGGAGCCATGGAGGGAGTGGGTGACAGCTGCATTAGGACAATGAATTCATGTACCCCCAGCTACAATAGCACTGCAAGATGCCTTTCCCTAAAGGAAAAAAATCCTTCTGCAGGTTATTTTTCAGAAAGCTCAGCAATATTTTTCAAGGAGGCTAAAAGTTTATGGCCAGATACTCTTTTTCTTTTAATGTTAGGCAGATTTCTCTAAATGCAACCCACTGAAGGTCATTCAAATGATATGTGATCAGTCATCCCAGATGATTTTGTTCCCTTTCATATTAGAAATCAGTAAAGATCATGAACTTTCTCCTTTTCCCCTTGATAAGCTAAAATCCAGTGGGGCAAGGTCAAAGGCTGGATTTCAAACCAGCTCTTCTCCTCAGTACAGCAGCACCCCATCCTCCAGGTCATTCTGCTGCCCATCCTCCTTAAGCAGAGCAGCAAGATACAGCCCAGCAACATGCTGAGTTATTTTTCTTCTGCATATAATTATTGTATTTGAAGATAAACTGTCCTCACTTTGTCCAATTGTGATTATCAGGCAGTTTGGCTAAGAGATACTGTCAAGAAACTTAACCACTGAGCTATTGAAGAAAATCAGAGCTTTACAAGAGTACTTGGATCCTGTTTCTGCTCAGAAACAGGCAGACAGCTCTGCTAGAAGAGCAAAATCCTTGAAATGCTCTTTATGGCACTTTAAAAACTAAAATAGTGCCTGGATTGGTGACCACCTGAGGTGCTTGGTTACCTTTGCCTGTGCTACCAGCAGAGATCCCACAGTCTGTGCCAGGGATGGAGAGGAGCTGAGCTAGTGGAGAGAAACTGCACATCCACCTCAGAAACATGGTGCTGGAAGTTAGAGAACAAAACTTGAGAAAAGTGGCCCGAGAAAGTTGTTTAGGTCAAAATTCTCTGAAAGTCTTGAACCACAGAGGATTGAGGAGTTGTTACCCTCTAGAGACCTTGCCTCATGCATATGGTCTTTGTAAATTTGGTCTCCTTGAAGCCAAGGAGCAATCCTGGGGAATGGGATAGAACAGAGCAGGGGATTTTTGGGAGCTCACTTACAGAACTGGTACAAAGAGGAAAAACCTAGTCTTAATTTGGATGGAGAGAGTCAGCATCCCAGCAAAGCCAGATTCAGCTGATAACACCCAAATCATTATGAAGCTTTCAAAAAAGCAAGGAAACTCCAGGACAAGGCCAGTGCATCTTTCTCCAACAGCTGAGCCCAAGTTGCCCAATATGGAGTTTGAGGAGCAGGTGCCAGAAATCATAGGAAATAGAGCTGGAAGAGATGCCCTCGTCCATTTCCCCACTTCAAGATAGACTGTACAAGCCTGCAAGGCTGCAAAAAACTCACCATGCTGCTCTCAAACCCCACAGTGCCCAGATGCCCTGGGCAATCCCATCCCTGGCAAGTCTACATCTAGGAAGGTTTCTGAGGACGAAGCCTACCCATTCCTGCTGCAGCCCAAAGCCCTGACTTCTCACCTTAGTCTTTAGAGTTACAGAGAATTAATTACTTGTGCTCCCTGCAGCAATTTTGTGTATTTCAGGTGTTTCCTCCTGCATGTGTACAAGATGAGGTGGCAGGAGAGGGGGATTCTCCGTCAGCGAGAGCCAATCTTTGTCATGCAAAAAGATGAAATTCTGCTTTTTGGCAAAAGTGAATTTTCATTAATTCCCCAGCTGGAGGTTCACCGTTTTCCAGAGGAATTTGGACATTTTCCCAGTGTGCAAAGCCTCTGTGGGTTAGCACCAGCAGGGTTTCATTTTCACAAGATCAGACTCCAAGTATTCAATACAGCCTATTGTCTAAATAGTGTATGAGCACAGCTCAAGCCACCTGATCAGGGCCTGGTTTCCTGGCATCTACTTTCCCCATCTGTTGGCTTTTAGCATAAATTGAAGTGTGAGTGCCTACTAATACTAGTCTCGCATATGAACGTGCTCACGAAGGCATAATCTAACATGCAGAGCATATTGGACCCAGTTCAGTTGATGTGAAATGCAAGGCACATCCCCAAGGCAGAACTGGAATTGCTTTGAGGGCACATTTTTTGCCCAGACCTCTTTCTGCTGCACATGCACACACTGGAGACCCCTTTTTGAAAAGAGAGAAATGCACGTAAATAGGAGCTTCCCTCAGGCTGACTCTGGTCCTGCTTCGTTTCTCATCCAACCCCCAATCACGTTCCAAATGAGCTTGGAGAAATTAAGGCCGTTATGTGAGAGACACAGAGTTTTGAATGATCTCCTGAATTTCCTTGCATGTTAACGACTTGGATGTGCGAAGAAGTGACGCAGCCCTGCACTGCAGGATGGCTCCCTGCAAAGCCACATGCCATCCTAAAGCCAAGCTGGCATTTCCAGGCTGCCCATGGCTTTTGCAACCTCCAAGGATCCTCTCTGTTCAAGGGCTGCAATAAACCTGATCTTCTGGAACAGGTTAAACAGCTACTCTCCTAAAAATGCAATGGATGGGTACAGAAACCAAAGCCAACATTTCACTGTCAGTCATTTTCAAAGGACTTTAAACATCGCAGCTCAGTGTTGTCTTGGGAAATCAGGACTCTGAGGAGTTGGGGTTTGTTGTCTGCCCTTTATAATTTTATTCACTCTTCTGTGGGGCCCCTCACATGCCACCACACAGCCTTAGGGATTGCCACTCATCCCCGACCCAGGTTTCTGAAGGTCAGTTTCCCCATAACCCAGGCAAGGAGGGATCATGCCAATTAAGAAGCTTACCAAAATCAGCACCTAGACCTAACCCATGAGGCTTTTCTGGATTTGTGTGCGTGTAATTTCAATAAAGGAGCTTTTTCCATATGTGCACCTTCTCAGCATCTCAGTTTACCCTTATCTCTTTGATTCATCCTTAAAAACTGCCATAAAGGTTTGCAATACATTTCTTCTTCTGTTTCTCAGAAGTGTCTTCCAAAGACAGGAATGCACCAGCTCCCTTCCCAGGGATGGGCAGTGTGACTGCACTGATGGAGCTTGTACATCCCTGTATTTACACTTGGTGATGTACCTAATATTACTCCTAGGGCAGCCTCTGGGCCCTGCCCTTTGAGCACCCACGCAGCAGCACTGCATTCTTGATGGAGCCTCTTCAGGACATTTTGCTTTGCTTTTTCCACTCCCATTAAAGCATGCTATTTTCTACTTTATATTCTTTGGGAATTTCAGACAAGGTCTTAACCGCGTCCTTGCGTGTAGACAGCAGACAAAACTCTCCTCTGAGCCCAAATCTCCGTTCATCTCCTTCCTCCAGTGCCACATGCACATTTTGTCCTCCCTCAGTGTCGCAAGTACGTGAGAAGCCAAGCAGGCACAAAGCCAAATGGGCAACATGGGGCTCAGCAGGAGGGCTGTGAGCAGGTCTAACACAGTCTGACGTGGTCCCAGGAGAGCTGCAGCACTCAGCAGTGGTGACACACAGACAACAGTGGTGGTTGCACCCATAATCCAGCTTTGCAGCACTCCCAGGGCAGGGGAAAAGGAAGGAGTGCATTCAAAGAGAGCAAGAACATCCCCAGATGACAATACATATACACCAGAGACCCCTTTCCTCCCTCCCCTGCTCCTGCCCAGTCCCTGCCCAAACCCCAGGTGTTCAGATGTACTTTTCTAGAAGAACTTCAAAGGATCTAAAGGAGAAGGCATAGGTGTACCACGTATCCCAAGTCTCTGGCACAGGCAGCTGCCTGCTCCTGGCATAGGGCTCTGAGGACAGGGTGCCATTACCCCAGAGAACGGTACTTGGCAGGGAATGTCCTGTTCCTCCAGAGGAGGAATAGAAGGATGTGGGTTTGAACAGCAGCACAGACATCTCTGTATATAGCTGTGTGCTGCTCTCATCACACATAGCCCCTGCCCAGGGAAGAAAGCCCCATTATCCCTAACACATCTCAAGGTGAGTATTTTCCAATCCACAAGCCATTGTGACAGCTATGGGCACTACAGTCCATTGTGGGCAGATAGATGCCCCCAAATGAAAGAAATCTCCAACTGCAAAATCCACCCACTTGAGTAGGAATCTTCCCACAGACTCTAGCTGTCAAGAACAGTTGGATTTGATTGTACCATGATCTCAAAGTGCATCCATTGCTTTTATTAGTTATTTTTTGTAAGTAGTGCTTCACCAAACACACACACACACACACACACACGTGACCTCGAGCCCAGGTAGGAAGGTAATGGCATCATGGCTTGGGAAGTATTTACACTGCAGGGGATCCAGCTGAGTACACTGCAGTGTTCAGTGTAAGTCATATAAGCCTAATATTTCTCAGTAAATACACTCTCTTCCAAAAGGAAAACATCACTGTAAAACCGGATTTGCCCCCAGCTGTCCTTTCCTACCCCAGCAGGCAGTTTTGGCTTTTCCTGGTGATCAGGCAAAGACAAGTGTCCTGAAGAGAAAACCTCCCTGGCACAAAGTAGAATTCAGTCCAAGCTGGCCACTGGTTCAGGTGCTGCTCTCTGCCTCCTCTGCACTGTACCTGCAGCATGAGGTGCCCCTTCCCACTCCAAAGTGCCCCAGGCTGTGGCTGTTCCTGTTCCACAATTGGAAGTGACTCCACCACCCATTAGATAAGATTCCCATCCCTGTCTACCTCAGAATGGCCAGAAACAGAGCAAGGCCCATGCCCAGGTGGGATTCTGGATGCCATGGCTGTCCCCCTGCAGCAATCTCATGCAAAACGCACCATCTAGTTGTCACCTCTGAGGATCCCAAGCTCTGTCCCAGTCCTGGGAAAGACGTTCTGAGCTTTGTGTTACCCTACTATGAACAGTGTCTTCAGACTTTGACATAACACTTCTCTCCAGCAGAGAGAGTTATGTCCTCCTCCAAGCATAGGTAAATATTACATGCTTTTAAAATATAAAGCACAGCACCCAGCCCTCAGGATGAAGTTTTTAAAGTGGTCAGTGTCATGTGAGCCAATATGTATTATAAGGTGTGTCATTCAATAACCAAGGCTAAGCAACAATTCTTTGAGTTTTTACCTATAATAGTAAAAAATCCTTTCAGATAGCAGTTTTGTTGCAACAGCATCTTTCCACCACGCTGTGGAAACAGGCAGCTGGTGGGCACAGGATTGAGTATCTGGTGTACTTGAGAAAGTGCCTTTGCACACATAGCGTGCGGAGAACCCGAGCTCCTGGAAAAGCCTGCCTCAGTCAGACAAATCAGGCTTATAAACTCACCCCTTTTTGGGAGGAGGGAGTGCACGGAGGAGGCTAATGGCTGCTTTATTGCATTAGGCAGTATCTTCATTAAGGCAGAAGAGAGTAACTGAGGGGAATGTGCACGTAGCGTGACTTCTTTGCTAGAACCCCACAAACCGCCAACTGGCAGCTCCTTGGCTCCCAGCCACTCAAATCCAGGAGACCATCTGGCAACTGGTTCAGTTATCCCTCCCCAGTTGACAGATGTACACTAGATGGTGTGGGAACAGCATTTTGCAGAAGCAATTAGTTTAATCCTCAGCTAAACGGTTTAAATTCCAAGCGATTTGGAGGGGAAAGAAAAAAAAAAAAGGGAAAAGAAAATCCAGAAAACAAACAAAGTTGCTTCCAACTTCAGTGAGAATAACTAATGAAAAGCCAATTCAGCTGGTTTCACCACCAATGTGTGCCCACGGGTCTTGTTCTTATTCCCAGCTCCATGTGCTACACACCAGAAATCCTCTGGATTTATTTAGAGGCTGCAACTGCGTGGCCACCACTTGCATGGCTTTGCAATAGCTGCATCCACTGTCCCATAGCCAAAAAATCCAAGTGGGTAAAAGCTGATCTCTGAAACACAGATCTGTCCGGACTTCAACTCCTTGTCTGGCCTTGGGCAAATCATTTAACCTGGTTAAATCAATTTGCCTGGCACACACACCTCCCTGTCTCCAGAAAATGAGGTAAATTATGTGGTCCTGCTACAGGGAGTAGCAAGGTGGAATCACTTAGGATTTGTGAAGCACTTGGAGGGTCTTGAACAGGAGAAATCATAGAAATAGAGACCATCCTTATTAATTACACTAACTGATTAATTATTATTAAATTAGGACAATTTTGTTCTCTTGAGAGGAGAAAGATATGTTTTCCAGCCATTTCTTCTGCTCACATCCTTAAAAAGAGTGACTTTACAACTGCAGAAGACTGAACAAGGAGCTTAACCCAAATAAAATAAATTGCCAGTAATTTCTGGTATCCCCTATGCCATTATTGAACAATTTGCATTTGAATTGGAGCTTTTTCCATCACAATCCAGCTTCACCTGATCCTGCTTTATAATCACCATCCCCATTTATGAAATCCCAGCATGTTGCCGCAGAAATTATGTCACAAATTCATCATTATGACTTCCCCAGCAGGAGCAATTGGAGCTGAAGATTGGCTGTAAAAGTTGCTTTTTTACCAGTCCTGCTTTAAAGATATTTTAATTTTTTTTTTTAAGGTACAGAAGTGAGATTAGCTACCATGGGGAATTAGATGAGCATGTCATGAATATCCCAGGGATACAAGATTACACCCATGAGTCAGAGGAACCATAAAATATGATCAAGAGACTTTATGGAGGATGATCTTTGAAATCAACTCCTAATCTCTGAGCAGTTTACATAAAACCGACTATTAGTTTAAAAAAAAAGTAATTCAAAAGTGAACCAGACTGATAATAGTGAAGTTACAGCTATTCCTGTCAGGAAGGCTTATCTGTCAAGCCACTCCAAATGCCATGGCTTACAGGTTTACACACTCCTTTGATAACATGATAATTAGTCAGGTACCATGGCAAGAGACATTCAGAGAGTAAACTTTTGAGGTAAATAATTTATATTTAAATGTTTTAGACTCTTCCTGCTAGGCTACACTTCTCTCGCTGCCACTTGTCAAAGGCTGGCATGTGTTGTATTTCCTAATGAGAGCCACTGAAGAACTTTGACACGGGAAAACCTCAAAACAAAGCCTATTTATGCTAGAAGGAATGCACTTGCCAGAAACTGTCTTATTATCCCTCTTAATTATTGAAAACAAACAACATCAGAATAAAACCCTCTATTTATCAGGGCTAAAAATGAGAAAATAATTCAGTGAAAAAATAGTAACACCTTACAGAGAGTGCAATGTTCAGTTTGGGGACCACACACTGATGTGTTGCATGAGCTTGAGTCTTGTCTGGATCCATTCTTACTTTTCCCCTTTTCTCCGAGTCACCCATCCCTCCACATGGCTGGAGCCCTCCTGCTCCTCTGGGTTTCAGCAGCCAAGCCTGGGTGGTTTGAGAAGTGGCTGCTCCTGTGGCAGAGGAGATCAAAGCTACTCTGTGCCAGGTCCTCACTGCATCAGCTATTAACTCAAACTGCCATCAATTCTCATTTGAACCAAGACAAACTATGGCAGCTGGAAAATTACTCAGCCATAAATCAGCACTGCCTGGTTGTTGATCATAGTCCTCCTGTTAGATGCACAAATTCCTCCTCTTCTCCCCACCAGCTTTTCACCTTTTCTAAACTAAAAATGAGCAAACTAGACAGCAGACATGCCCTGTATTTAGTTACAAGAAATCTCTTGGTAATGTTGTTGAGCAGTTTGGCAGGTTAATTAGTTCTTTGAGGTATCCTAGACAGCAAGGTTTGACTGCTAAGGGAGACACCATCCATTTTTAAACCAACTAAAACCATTCAAGATGAGCAAGACTTTGCAAAAAAAAAAAAAAAAATCCCCAACTAACCAAAAAAAGAAAAAAATGTGACATAGGGGTCAGGCATCCCTACATCCCCAGAATAAGAGCAGAACTACAAGCAGTGAGTAACCACCAGCCTTCAGGTAAATAACAGGAGTTATTTAGCACCAGTAAGCCTGTTACACTGCAGTAGAGTCCTTCCACATCCCAGCAGCGACAAGCAATAATTAATCAGTAGCAAACACTCTAATAGGTATTGGATCCTTACTCCAGCAATTAGACTCTTTCAGACACAAGGTCTGTCCCAGTGCTGCACAACTCATTAAGGGAAAGAAGCAGGAGGAAACTTGGGAGCCATGCAGAGCTGGAGTAAGAGGGAAGTAAAAAAAGCAGAGGCCTGGTTCCACATACCCTGTGGCAATATCCCGGGGAGATGGGTAAGTGGATCATCACTGGTGTGTGTGATTTTGTACACAGGGAGCTTGTTTCTGAAGCATGGACACCTCCAGTCAGTATGTAAAGAGAATTGCACATAGAATGCTGGAATGGTGGTTTAAAGTTATTAACAACCTGCTGTGTGGGAAGGCTCCTGTGCTTACAGAGGGACACCTGCATCAGGCCAGGAAAGCAGGGCTGGTCTTACAAAGTGCACACTGGCATCTGTCACTCAAGGAGGAAGTTGGAGATAAAAGCCACACACTGGGTTTGATTCACAGGCCAAGGACTTGTTCAGGGCTTCAAAAGGATCTTCTTTCAGGTTGGTTTGGGGTTGAGTCAGAAATTCGGGAGGTAAAAGGCATCCTCCTCCCTGCATCACCCAACACAACACTGCCCTACAAGGTCTGCAGGAGTTCTCTGTGCTCACAGCCACCCCAGTCAGCCCTTTCACAAAGGCCAGCCCCAAACACAACATAGACATGTCTCCCCAGCCACAGCATAGGCCACAAGGTGACAGGAGAGGAGATAAACAGGACACATGCACAGAGAGCCCCTCCTGGGCAACCACAGCCTGGCACCAAGTGCAACATCCAGTCACCTCTGACAGGCAGACATTGCAACCATGGGACAGGTGCCATCCTCCTGGTTTTATACCCAAGGCACAGAAAACCCCAGCTGACAAGGGAAGCTGACAGGGTTTCACTCCCTGCTTTACATTTTCCAGTTTGGACACTTCACCACGAAACCATTTGGTCTCGGTTAAGCCCAGGACAAGTCGTTACCCCACCCCAGGATCCTGCTGTTTTCCAAACAGCACATATTTGCCAGCTCCTCGAGAGAGACCTGGTCTGGGGGGTCTCCAAGCTTGCTGTGACAGTGGGACACCCAGCTGGGACACACCACAGCACAGCCACCATCCTGCCCAGAAACACTCTACGCTCCAAGGGAGCCTCAGAAACCAGCTCCCACCTGCCCAATGACCACACAAGCCCTTCTGCCCAGAAAACCTCTACCCCAAGGCAATGTCACCACAGTTACTGCCACAAACACCCTCCTTTCCCCCCCACCTCCCCTCGGAGAGGGGAAGTTCAACAACTGTGGTTTGTTTAACTCACATCTTGTTCTGCCGCTGAGGATCCAGGACCAGCACACACAGCCTTCCCCAACTCTCCTCCTCACCCCACCTGAAAGCCCTAATAACTCTGGAAAGTTGCAGTTATGGGCTTTGCTGCTTAATCACCTTCAGCTGCACAATCAACACCAGTTCACCCAGTCCTCTGCTTTCCCATTTTGGGGCTGGAGACAGCACAGCTTCCCCTTCCAGCCCTGCACAAGGCTGTCCACACAGCCCCAAGACACGCCATAGACCCATGTTACCTGCTTTTCTTCTACCTCTGCTTCAGCTTCCCTACTTCCCATAGGACTTCTTCCCACTGCACAAGCTCACCCTGCAGTGCACAGAGGATGACGGGCAGCTGTTTCAGATAAAGTATCTGCCTTTTTTTCCCCCTCCTTCTTAACCAAAGCTTCCCTGCTGATGCAGGGTGTTTGGAGAGACAGGAGAAAGCTGGAAGCCAGCTGAGGCTGTGTGGAGCCTGAGGGCTCACAGTCACCTGTGTGGCCCCACTTCCCATCAGCGCTGCTCCCAGATGGATGCCCGGCCACACGCAGCCATTTCACCCTGCTGGAACATCCCAGGACCCTCCCAATGCTTCTCTTTGTGCTCACAGACCACCACCACCCAGAGGGTCTCTCCTGCTGCTTCCTGGAAGCATCAAGAAACACCTCCTTGCTACACCTCACATATCACATCAAACAGAAGACTGGCCAAGAAAGAGCAGCTATATCAGGTAGGATGGAGATCATCCTGAGACACCCAGTGCCAGCAACAGTAGGAAATTTGTTGGAAAAAAGTAACCCACGTTAACGTGCAGGGAAACCCACACATTGAGCCCTTCCAATCCGATGAATTGCCTCTTAGTCTAGATCAAGTTTAACCCCAAGTGCACGTCCAGGCTGTACAAAGTGAGCACCTGTGAATGTAAGGGCATGAGCAGCATCTGCCAGATAAGCTGAGCCAAGTGCAGCCAAAGCTTCTGGAGTTTGAGGAAACTATTCTCTCTGCTGGTTGCACCTCCGAGGTGACAGCGTTTCCTTGCACACCATTCCAAAATGCCCAGATATGGGTTTTCTGCAATACTGATGCAAGTGATAAAAGGCAGGGCTGTGACAGCCACAGGGATATCAGGACAGCGGTGGGAAAAGCTCTCCAGGCAGAGGGAGTGTCTTAATGAGTCAATTAAGACAGCCAGGACACCCAGCTGTGGGCTGCCCTCCCCAGCTCTGTTCCACTGGCCAGGCTTCGGCCACTGTGCCCCATCACTCCCACCTGCTGGGGTCTGTGTGAGCCACCAGCTCCAGCCTTCCCTGCACAGCCATTCCTGCTCCATTTCTAAAGCGAGGGGGTTTTACTGTATCTCTTTTTATCTGCAGTCATCATCCTTTGGGATGAGCATTTTTGAGGTGCTGATATCTCACTGAGAGCTCCAACACAGTCTGGGAGCATCAGCTCCACCCACCAGCCAGACTACTGGGATTTCCTGTATCACCCTTCTCCAGAAGTTGCAGCCTCATCAAGAGCTCAGCTGCATATATGTCTCTTCTCTATTAACAGAGGGATATAAGCAACCTCTGGACTTACAAATATAATTCTCATCCCATAGAGCCCAAAATGCTTTTGCCAGGGCTCCCAGGACTTTTTATCTACTGCAAAGCTTGTCAAGGAGCAGCACAGGAGGGAAACAAAACCAGGAAATATGGGAGGCATATGTGCATGTCTGATTAACCCGACTTTTTATGATAAACAAAGCAGCTCAAGGGCCCTGTTTTCTGCATCCTGGTAATAAATCTCCCAGTTTTACTATTTTATGATGTCAAACATCTAAGAGCTTTCCCCGAGTTGCAAATAGAACATAAATTACCTTGGGTAAACTCTGCAGACACTAATGTTATCTATAAAAACCCTGGCACTAATAACTTCACAGAAAGTCTGAGGGCTCCCAGCTTGTAGGAGCAAAGTTAATTAGTGTGTGCAGCCTGTAACTCAGAGGCATCAAGATTAGGAAGATGAAGTGCCAAACTCTGAACTCCTGAACCATGGTTACTTTGGATACCAAAATAGATGCTGACCCTGACCTGAAGTTTTGGGTACAGGTCTGCAGCATCTCAACAGAAAATGAAAGACATCCATCCTGCTTTTATCCCAGCAAAGTCAAAGACATCCCACCCACGTGCAAAGAAACCATGGCAAGAAGGATGAACCATGTCTCCAGGAGAGTTGCATTGCTGGTTATTATCCTAGGGAAAGCCTAGGCTGTTGTTAAGCCCTTTAACCACCCAGTCTTTGCCATAAAAAAATCTGTTCCCTACAAGAAAATCACGTTGTGGTCATGACTTTGGCCTTAATGAAGAGGCTAAAATAGTTTGATCTCTTCTCATGTACATGCGCTCTCAGACACCAGCTGCAAGGGCTGTGCCCTCCGGGGTCTCTTCTGGGCTGCTCCTGCAGCACTGCACTGGAGCTCTGGGCATGGGAAATGAGGCCAAACCTTCTTTTTCACATTTTTCTGGCAAAAGGAGCTCTGCTCAGGGCAAAGCAGTGTCTCCAAGGAAAGAAAGAAAAATGGGGAATGCAGGCCAGAGAACCCAAAGCCACCCACACCACCCAGAACATATTTCCTAAAAATAATGGTTAGTGCACAGAGATAATATTTAATAAAAAATAGGAATATTGAAATAACTCGGCTCCACTATTTGAGTTTAGTAGACACTGTTTTTAAGGTTTAAATTGGAGTTTAGTTGAATTAAAGTCGCAGGTGAAGAGCACAGCAGCTCCATTTCTCCATTCTTAAGCCTGGAAGCACCAGCAGCTGTTCTGTAGAAATACAGTGATTTCAGTCTCATTTACAAGTGAAAATGCGAAGTGATATCGCAGCCATCAGAGAAACGGCAACACAACAAGCTGAATTTTACTGCTCCATTTCCATTCGTTTTGATGATACAGCTCNCAGCTGCCCCAGAGCAGCACCAGGCTCACACAGGTGTGGATCCCACACAGTGCACCTGTCTCCTCTCCTCGCTGTACATCTGCATGTTCTTGGCATTTCCATCTGGGAATGATGATGAGGCTGTATCTGTTCAATGCTGTTCGAGCCAGTGGAACGAAATGTAAAACATCAGCGCTGAAATCCCTCCTTTCTTTGAGGTTCTTTTGTAACTTGTCAAGTTTCACTTAAAATATGACAAACATGACACTCTACAAAGGCTGCTGGATTTGGGTGGTTATTACTAGAGTGTCTCACACAGGAGATGTCTTACCTCTTCTACTACTGGAAGTACCACAAAAATGCAGTATTGATGTATATACACAGTTCAGAAAAGTTAAAACTTAGCCCTATTTTCTTCTTTTTTAAAGAGGACAGGAAGGCTCAACTATCTGCAGCAGGATAGGGAATGCTTTACTAAGCCTGTACTCATGAGAGTAGATGAATGAATAATAGTTATTTTCCTGTGACAGCTATTATCCATAAATTAATATAAAACAGATTAGATATCAAGGCACCAGTTAACAGTAATCCAAGTACTTAGAACATTTACGTCCCTGTAATGACCATTTCATCTTCAAAACCCGTCACTGTCTCGTAGTGTACAAGACCTTTACCCATAGTTGGAAACCTCCCAAAGAACGCTGAGAATCACTGGAAAATCACATTATTACAGCTCATCCTGCGCTCAATAAAATTAAAACTAAGAAGTTTGTCTACTACTTTCTGGCTTGGGCTTACACCACCTTTAAACTGATATGTGCTCAGAACCATTTGTATTTAACTTACAGGGGCTTTCTCTATAAGCACAAAGCCAAAAGACAGTTGGGAGCTTTTCTTTAGTTAAAAAAAAAAAGACACCAGAAAATTGTGAGGGCTATATTCAGATTTTCTGCAAATAGGACAAACCTTAGATCTGGGGACAGCAAAAATATTTTGTTGTAGAGGACCCTGGGAGACAAAAGGGGTGGTTGTCTCTTTAGCAGGGGGAGTGCAACAACAAATCTCACAGCTGTGCACAGATGGGAAACAAAATAGTTTGTCTGTAGTTGTAAGGTGACACCACTCAGGTATTAGTCAGTCAGGATACTGCCTGCCCCAGTTCATCCCTGAAACTTGTAAATAAAGACCATCCTTAAAATTCACTTTAATTACATAGCCCATGACAGACCATAAGAGCAGGATGATTTCCTTTGCCATGACAGTATCCATCTACTTTGAGGAAATGGCACCAAAACTCAAGCCTTTTTCTGATTGTTTTCAGTAAGACTCTATTGCTCTGCAACATTCTGATCCACCACAAAGACTGTTGATCAATGAATTATGACAGATTTGCATGAATAGGGCCTATTACACACACACAAAAGTTCTCTGATAACAGCTTGAGAATTACCGATTTTACTTCATGGCTTTGGCTCTGGACTACTGACAAGCTTCAGAAACCTTTTTAACCCACTTTCTACATTTTGAGCTCACTAGTAGTCACAGTAAAAGCACCATAAATACAATTTTACAACCCATTTTACTTTGTCTCTTGTGAAATGCATATTTATTAATCTGGCAAAATTTCCTGCTGGGAGTTTATGGCAACTGTAGCTCCAATTCTCTCACAAATTCATTTCCCTTTGAACATATAAAATTTAAAAGCAGCTTCATGTGACCAATTTTTTTTTTTTAACTATTCAATAAAATCTCCATAAACTTTAAAAATAAGATTTATTAGGAAGGACCTTCATAAACACAGCAGCACCAGTTTCAAGAGCATGAAACCTCTAATAGAGTGCATGGTGCTCTTGAACCAGCAGAGAACCGACCACAAGTTGATTTCTTTAATGGCAACTCTGTTGTTTTCCACCTCTGGGAGGAAACAAAAAGGAAACGGAGATTTTGTTGGTAGGAGAGGAAAATATCTGCGAGGCCAGGTTGCCATTGAGAGCGTACCTGAACTTCATAAGCAGCTATCTTTACTGTAGCCAGCTCCTCCTGGTACAACAAAGCTTGGTCCTCTTTATTAAATTGCCTAAAGCCTCATTTTTATGCCACAGGAACTGTTCCAAAGATGTGGCCTGGTACCCAGCTTAGCCAGGTGATCTGTCCCAACAGTTCAGTAACCTGGAAGGAATAACTACACAGAGGTGACACTTGAAATCCTCATACCAAAGATTACATTTTGGAAAGGATATTAAACATTAACTACAATTACCTGGTGTTTTTATGACTACGAAGAGATATGGAGCCATTTTGGGTCTTGTTAAATTGCAGGCTTAGATGGTGAAAAGCAGCTTCCAGCAAGGAATGTTTCCATATGCCAGTTAATAAGCTTTGAGTACCTCACCCATTAATCTGAGTGAACATCCCCCTACTCATCTCCAACGGCATCCGTGACACAGCCATTGGAATTACATGTCTGCAGTGACCCTCTGCTCAGCCTCAAGTGCAATTCAAGATTTTGGGGAGCCTCTTTAAAATCTCAACGTTCCCGAGAGACGAATCCCTGCAACTTTAAAGCTGAAGAGGCTATTAAGATACTCTATCTCATGTAATCCAGCATTTAAGCACAAGCTCTGCAGAGCAGGAAAAAGGCTTCACCTTTATGAAATACCCATTCTCCAAGCCCATTAGATTCACAGCTACACTTCCCAACCAGCTGCATCCATCTTCACAGGATGAAGAAAAAGGAGATGGATCTTTCAGAGGGCTAAAAGAAGGAAAAAGGGTTTGATCTTCGATAGAAAGTAATGGTTTGGCAAGCAAAAATATTTTGAGGAAGGTAGAGTAAGCACAGAGCTGAGGCACAAGTGCAGAAGCCCCTGCCCATCCTACAGCTACGGATTCAAGTGACCCACCAGTCCTTCTGCTTGCACAGACAATCTGCAGCCAAAACCACAGTCAAACCACTTATAAACAACACACAACTCAAAAAGTATCAACTGGTCAAACCAACACAATCTGTGTCCAAGTAGTGAAGGCCTAATTAACAAGGAAGGAAACAAGTCAGAGTTGTGCAGTTTTATTTGAACAAAAACCAGTGTCGATATTTTTAATAAAGTTTACCTTACACTAAATGCATGTACATTTATAAGAAGATACCTAGTTGTAAAGAAGGTGCAGGATAATATGTACAATCATAGTTAAGTTAAAAAAATTCACATTTTACATAGATTTACTTGACAGTCCTATGCTTTAATAGTATATAAATGGTAGCCAAAAGAGGTAACAAAAAAAAACCCCAAATCACAAGAAAATTCAGCTGGAGGACTGTATAATGCATTCATTTTTCAAATAAATGAATTCACAGAATTTTTATTTGTCCTAAATCAAATTTTGGATATAATTTTTGAATTATTAGAATTAACATGTTCAATGAGTATAATGATGTAAACATTTTTGTTTTTATCAAAATGGCAATGGTGCCATTTCCTTCCATAAAAATCTGTATTTTATGCTGGAGTTTGGTCTTCAGCTTTTACAAACTGGAATAATTACACAGGATGTGTTTCAATACATGGTAAAAATTATCAAACAGCAAGGGAGATATGTTTGAAAGACACTTCGAAGCTTTTCAGTCCACTTTCACAACACTGTAAATCTTACTTACAAACCAGAAGCAGGCAAAAAATCCAATAGTCCCTAAAACGAGAGAAAGTGAAAATGGTTAGTTTACAGTTTGCTCTGAGAGAGAAATCTAACAAGTACTTCCCAGCAGGACAGAATATAACATTGTAATCCAGCTAACTACCCAGAATAACAGCACTTCTTAAATTTAACAACACACATTCATCCCTAGGCTAAGTTATTAATTTAGCTCAAAGATGACGTTTAGGACCAGGCTGAGTGTGATGCCACCACCACCAGCTGACACACAAGAAACTGATGCACACAAAGTCAGCCCCTACCTGGGTTTTTTAGGTCTGTGATACTTCACTGCCACCTATGAGTTATGACACATAACAAGGCCTTGGAAAAATTCACCTGGCCCAGTTTTATATTCATTGTGCTCTATTTATACTCGAGAACAGGGAACTTCTTCCTCTGTATATCCTGTTACTTCCTTTGCTAAAGCTCCAAGTGCTACAAGAGTTGGGAGCAAGCAGCAAGTGAAACTAAAAGGGACAAACCAAAACACTGAATGAGATTAGTATAGACCAATTTTCTATTTTTAAGCTACTGAACACATTTGTGATTTTCACCTACAGCCATCATTATGGAGCAACTGCAGCAAAGACATCATCCATCACATTTACTCTTAAATTACTTTAAGAACTTCATATGCACGGAGACAGAGTCCCAGCCAATTAATTCAGACATCAGCCTCTAAGGGAAGTGATGCACTGTTCCTCATGCCTTTACCTAGGGGTGAACTGCCACAGAGATGTTGAGCCTTAATAGCTAAAAAGGGAAGGTCTCAGTTCCAGCTGAATTCCCTCTCAAGGACACAGGCACATGCCAGCCTTGTGACAGCCCTTACCAGCTACACTGCAGGCTCTTGAGTTCATGCACTCAGCTCCTCCAGTTGTACATCGACCTTTTTCTGCCTGGACAGCTCATGTTTAACATCAGCAGCAATTTTTTTTGCCATTTAATTGTGACCAATTTACTAATTAGATGGTTCTTTATCAGGCATGTGTCTTTTTTACATTAGTTACATTTCTTTCAGACCACATCCACACATTTCCCAAGTGAGAAACCCATCTTGGGATGCTTATTATCTATATGCCAATTGTTAAATTCTTTGTGCTACAATGTGTATTTGCAGTTAAAGGCTTTTTGACAGCCTACTATTATATGGCACAGATTACCCTTTCCCTCTAAGTTTGCAGTTATCATTCCCTGAAACAGTAGGAGACAGCATATTTACAGCTGTTGATAGGAGATCAGACACCAACCACAGAAGGAATATAATTCCTTCATAGGCTTGACATTACCAAGTCTTTGCAGTTCATGGTCAATTCTCACTCCTTCCTACTGTGTCAAATACTCCAATATCAGCATTGTTACTCTAAGACTTACTCCTTATGATGTTTTCCTAATAATGGTTCTCATCATCAGCTTTCCAGTTGTTTTTATAATATTGCCCACTCCAAGCTTCTTATGGCTTTGAAAGCAATGTTTCTTCTAAATGTTTAAGAGATAACTTAGAAATTTACCTGCTGTTCTAGAACAAAATTGGAGTATCATAACAAAAATGTACAACTAACACGAGAATGAGTTATCACAGTTTTCCAAGCATGCCACAACTTAATATAGGAGCATACTCCAAATCCACAGTGTTTTCCTCCAATCCTTATTAGTCTGAATCTTTATAATACATTAGTTTTCTATAAAACATTGCCTCAGTCATAACAGAACTTGAAGACTTCATACTGTGAACAAGCATTTCATCTATAAAGATTTTCATAGGCTTCAGTAACATTGGTTTTTTTCTTAGGAGAAGTTGAAAATCAACCTGTTTGGCAAATCAGAGACCAACTCCTTTTTTAAACTTTATCAGAAATTTTGCCAGTGTACTGGAAGTAGAATAAGACACTGGTTTTAAGTGGTAATGTTTGTCAGATACCAGATTTGAATCACAAACTCAGGAGAGAATGGCAACACCCATCACCAAGACACAGCCTTATGTGGTCAGAACTTTCTCTGGTGTGCAGATTCCTTCTGTTGGTACCTCCATATCAGTAACTGGGGCCTACCAGCATTGTAATTTCTTCCCTCTCATGAACAAATATATCCTACAAGCTCCAGATGTGGACAGCTCTATAGACCTGAGACTTAATCCCTTTTTTTTTTTAAACAACATAGGTTAACAGACTAGATGCTTTCTAAGCCTCAGGTCACCATAGAGTTGTGTTGGTATTACAAAATCAGTATTATTGGACAGAAACAAATGGAAGCTAAGGAAACATTATTTATAAGGTTTCCCTGTACGGCTGCTTTACTTACACAATCGCTTATGTTTGAAAAGCTTAACTTTTGTTTTTATTTTTAAGAACAAACAGCATAGTGCCTGGTTCCACTGAAATTCAGTGTGTTTTCCACCTCAGACCGAGGGGTGCTTATGATTCCTTGAACCACTGCAAGGCCCACAAAAAGTAATGCAGTCAAAAAGCTTCTGATTTTCTATTGACAGGAGTGAATACCCCAGTCAAGGGGATCTGCAAATGAGTAACAAATGGGGAAGAAAAATAGCTCTGAACTAGTGTGGCTTGTTTCAAACTCGTAGCTAGAATCTAGCTTTCTATATTTTCTACATTTCAGCCCATTTCACAAATTTGTCACTTGTTCCAATTTCAGCACTTTCTCCAGAAAACCACTTTACACTGGATCCTTAGGCTGGTGCACACAAATATAACAGGTTCTCAGATTCCCCTTTTAACTACTTTGACTAAGGCCAATCTTAAAACACAGATAAGTGTAAGATCAGTTTCCTACACATGTACTTCTACCCAATAGAACTACCATTATTAGTTGCACTAGTTAAAACCCAACCTTGCCATCTCCTGTAGCACAGCTTGAAATGTATTTTCTCGAAGAGCATACTCAGCTCTTCAATCTTGAGCATTTTTCTAAGCACATCCTGCACCAAAATTAGAATCCTCCCTTATTAAAATGAGCCTCTCATTAGAAGAGGACCACTTAGGTAAGCTTTAGATAAGAACCACCCTAGGATCTTGCTTTTATTAGTCTCTTTCAAAACACATTCCAACTGAAACCTGAGTTTTGAAGCACTATCAACAAGGAAACACCTCTGCAGCTCACAGCTTCTCTGACAGACATCAATGAACAGAGTATGACAGAAAAGAGATACCCAAAGGGGTTTTTCTGAAAGCTGTTAAAAAAATTCTAACATCAAGTACTTAAAAAAAAACAATCCCAAACCAAGAGACCACAACAAAAACCTACCAGAAAAACCAACTCCAAAAACAAATAAATAAAAATACCCCACTAGTTGAAAGGATTGAGACCTCTACAATTATTTTCTGATTGGTCTCAACTCCTTTCCACTATAAGGTTTTTACAGCTTTCCATATGCACATCTCTGTCAAATGACACAGCATCGAGCCTGACACCAATTCCTCTAATGAGTCTATTAAATCTGTTTGCTTGGTTTAATCCAATATAACAAATTAGTTTCCTAGCTAATGTTTACTTTAACCAATCCTAAGCACTCACCAGCTTATATGGAATGAAAAAGCACCTGGATGGCCTGCAGTGAAGAACTTACTGTTATGGGGTAGAACTTTATTCTTCCCTAAGTGGGTGTACCTGCAAATTTTAAGATTCTGCCTTTCCAAATAATGCTAGGATATATAGTCTAGGAAACTGATGCTATCCCAGAGCACAGCAGCCTCCTAGGATTGATTATCCTAGGGAGGTACAACCAAAAGATCTTTTGCAGGAGCTGTTTGAAATTCAAGAACTCAGTTGTGAAGATGTCTCAAGTAATTTCTCTAGCCAAGAAGCAAGATATGTCCAAAATTCCATTTATGCCTAGCAGGGAGACACTGACACCTCAGTTGTTTTTTGATTTTTGCCTGCATGTTTATAAAGTGCTGAATACTCTACAATATATATACTACCCCTT
>WEIV01022630.1:507996-520496 GCA_013390005.1 Calyptomena viridis | reverse complement strand
ATATGCAAAGAGCAATTATCTTTAACTACACAACTTCTAGAACCAATTATGAAGTCCAGAATCAAGTTAACACTCAATATCAAAGTGAACACAAACAGCCCTTTGAAAATATAATGGTTTGAACTCATTGCTAATATAATATTCAATAAAGGAAAATTAATTATGCTATAAATAAATGTAATTTCAAGTTTGAAAAAAAACAGAGAATACCTTACTGTGATGTGTGGTATCACAAATCTAAAAGTAACACCATCTAAAGAGTCAAATATGGTTCAGATAGTCTAAATTTCACCTGACATTTCTCATTTCAAAAGCAGAATCCCCTGCCTTCATTTTAGTTTGAACACTGTACTTACCTGTGAAAAGGAAAAAAATCAAGACCATGATCATTGTGTAACCAAAGTATAAAATGGTGCTGGCAGTTCCTGTAATCTGGAGTTTGGAGAAGAAGTAATGAACTGCATAGATGAAGAGATAAACTGCTGTAAAGCTGCTGGTCAAGAACGACCTCCACCACCAGTGATAATCCTGAAAGGAATAAACCATTCACCAAGAGTCACCATGTAGAAAACAAAATATAAACAGGCTGGTTAAAAATAACATTGCCTCACGAAACACATTTAATTCTGCAAAATTTAGGTCAAAAAAAGAAAAATTCTAACACAGCAGGTAGCTTCTTTTTTTTTCCTCCAAGTCAGCTGTATTGCTTCCATTATGAACATGAAATTATTCTAAGATCAAGGCTGCTTTTTTTTTGCTGCCAACAGTGAATTTTGAAGCAAAAGGCACATTTAAGAAGGCAGGTCAAGGATGACACTGCAATCCTTCACAGTGTCCAGCACTTCACAGTTTATGTGAACACTTCACCTCTATTTCTAACATCTTCCAGCTGCAAGTGGTATCTACATCAAAACTTTTACCTCTGCACACAGATGGAAGTAGCACAGCAAAACTGTAGCTTCTGAACACGTAATTAGAAGAATTATAAAAACGAGGAACAGGAATCCAAACATGTAATACATCTGATGAGACCTAAAATGAAAAACAAAAACAAGAGTCTCATTTTTGGATGAAGTTCTGAGTTAATTTACAGTGTCACACTGCCAGATGCNACCCAGTCCATCTCCAGGACAAGTCTGACGCCAGTTCCAGTGCTAACCAAACACAAAATCACTCACAAAAATAAATACAAGGGAAATAGGTTAATTTACTTTTAATCTGGTGTCTTTCAGATAAGGGAAGTAACCAAATTAATACTGAGTGATGTTGACAATTACTGCAGTACAGGATTTGACAAAGGGAGTATAGTTGCACATTCCCTCCATGCTTCCCTTCTGTAGGATAAATAATCAGAAACAATTTGGGAACTTGCTAATTTCAACTACAAAAGTCCAGAGTAGATCTGTTTGTCAGCTTATTACATTTTTCAGCATAGCTTTATTACATGGTTTCTATTTTGTTGAGGACTATTATATTTGCATTTAGGAACCAATTTAGAAAACTGTTCTGTAAGATCTCTCAACATAAACACAGGACACCATAAAAACCTTCACCTGGCACCTTCAGGATAGTATTTTCCATTGAACAACAATGTATTGAGTATTTCACGTTTACACTGTGAAAGTTATGAAAGATTGCACTGGTTTAATTTTTCATGCATCTGCTTGATTAGGTTTTGACAAGACTTAGGACTGGAGTGGGCGATTCCTGGAGAGTGGAGTCTTTGTTTTGCAGAACATGGAAGCCCAAGATCTTGACCCAATTCTGATCTAACAGCTGAACCTGCTAGATCATATTAGTTTCATAAATCATAATATAGTTCCACAGTGGATTAGGCTCTAACCACAACAATATGAAACCACATTTGTACTGTTCAGAGCCAGGAAGATAAAACAAGGCAACAGGACTCTAATATCACACTTTGCAGTTGTCATTAAGATTAACTAGTTTTGTAAGGTGTAAGTACAGAAATAAATATACAGGTTCTGGAAGTTCCATAAAAGTCTGCACAACTATCAAAAACTTTTAAAACTGGATTATTCCTTATATTAATTGCTTTGGGATGTCCAAATTCACTGTGTGTATTATTAAACCAGCATAACTAGAGAAAAAAAAATAGTGATGCTCACCAAATGCTATTCAGAATGAAAAAGAGTTGAATAAAAATACATCCAAAGGGCAGGATACCACCCATGATGATTCCAGGCAACGGCTTTGTGAAAAATGACTGCTCTGGGATCTGGCGAGGAATCTGGTTTGTGCGCACAGGGTGTTCAATAGGCTGCAGAAAACAGTCATGGAAATAAAAAATAAATTGTTACATCATAAATAACATTACTTTTCCCAAATATCAGCATCTACAGATTTGATAAACACATTTCCGTTCATAAGCCATCAAGTTATCAAACATTAAAACCCACTGACTTGATGCCCATCATTATGAAAAAGCACGTGTGCTTTAGAAATTCCAACTACTGGCCAGTAAGCAAGTCAGAATATGAGGGAAAGAAATCTGTTTAGTCCTTAATTAAAAACAAAATAAAATTTAAAAAATCCAACCACATGACTTTTCTCTTAATTGTCTGGCAGTATCTCAAACCAGCCAAGCACAAACTGAAGCCCTTCTGAAGTAGTACTTCAAAACTGGAACTGCTGAAGTATTGCTGAAGCACAAAAGGCAAGCAAGACCTCCAAAAACATTATTAAATCCTGATTCTAGTGAATGGACAGAAAAAAACCCACACCATATTGGGGTGATATGACAAGATATACTCTGTTTCAAAATCATGACAAAATAAAACATCATTTTACAATCGTGGGGCCATAGATCTTTCAGTCCAACCAGTTCCTGTATGGTTAGAGATTCAATGGCTCAACTACAGAGGTGCATTTCAAATCTGTATTCACAGAGCCCCACCTTCTCTTTGAAGCCAAAATAGGCACCAACAAATGTCAGTGGGACTGAAATTCCAAACCACATAGCTAGGATAGCAACCAAAGTGCCAAAAGGGATGGCAGCTGAGGATCCTTTCACCCACAGAATGAGATTCATAATGAAGAAATCAGCAAAGACAATCCTGAAAAAAAAATCAGAAAAGATATTAAAATATTCAGGAAAGAATAAATATCAGTTAGTATTTAAAAAAAAAAACATAAATCAGTTAAAAGTCTGCATCAGAAAAATGTAACTTCTTGCAATCTCCCAATTCCCCAAGAGTCTCAGCTTCTTACAGCAATAATGAAGTTAGAGTAAAAATACCTGCACCAGCCAATGCTTGCAATGCAGGTATCTATGGCAAAGCCACTATTTAAATATACACTCTGCACATAAACCCAAAACATAACAGAAACATTCTCTTTTCTGAACTACCTTTCCTATTATTACCAGACATATTTCCTTTATTTAGGTCCTTTGTAAACAGTCAATTCTTTCTGAATAAATAGAGTGATAGCAAAATTCATACTTAGGAAGCCACATGTCACTCTCACAACAAGCACATGCACTGCTGCAGGTTGTGTCACAAGCAGAAGGGGGGACTAAAGAGGGCTCTGCCCTACAACAGAAACCTTTGTACAAGCATGGACTTACACTTAAGTAGTCCACACCTCTGGAGAATTTAAATAAAGGCTGCATCAGTCATTACATATCTCCAGACCTGTTCTTCCCTCCCCTGTCAAGCACATCTGCCTCACTTTCTAACCATCCTGGGAGATCATTAGAAAACAACTCTGAGACACACCAGGAAGATTTTAAACGTCCCATTATGAAAGCAAAGCAAAACGTGCTGCAAAAGACCCCCATATAAAATAAAAGCTTGCTTGAATTGCCAACATTCATGGATTCAAAGATGCACCACAGAAAATTCAGTCTCAGGAAGGGCCCCTGCAAAGCGCAGCTTTGTCCAGATTTTGTTAAAAAGGTGTTACTGAGACAGAATCTAAACTGCCCTGAAGTGAACACAAATCCCTCACTGTAATTTAAAAAGGAAGGAGGGAGGATTAGAGGAATAGACAGCCTCCTTTTTTCCTAGGAGAGGCCTGACACTTCTCAAAACTGTTAGGGGGAACAGACTTGTTTAATAAGCACACCCAAGCGACCCCTGGTGTAAGCATCTTGTTGAACAAAAAATAAAAATCAAATCCATTTCAGAAGTCTTGCTAATCTTTATCATCTACCCAAGTTCATAACACAGACCCCACTTACCCCCTCCAAAGTTAGAAAAAAATACTGCAAATATGAACTCACATCAGTCTGCTGAGACTAAAAAGACCTTGGGCTGTTTATGATATTATGCAAATTCACTGAACTAGCACAGTGTAATCAGGACATCTGTTCCTATTCTACCAGTCATTTTACTTCCTCTGTAAAACTCAATTTATTTGGGAGTTTAAATCATCAGCATGGTATTTTTTCCATTGATACATATTTTCTTCTCTCTCCTGATAATATCTAAATATCTAATACCTAAATGGCAGCAGCGAGACTGAAGTACATTTTGTTTCAAAGTAAGATTTCTCATAGAAATACTACATTCAGTTGTTACCAAATACATTACCTTTCATTTGATGAAATTCTACTTTACTTGAAACCAAGCCATGTTTCATTCACTCTGGGGTTTTGGTGGAGGAAGAAATACCTTAAGAAATTTATAATATTTTCTTCCACTTTTCCAAGGACATTTGCCAAGGGATAACTGCACATACCCAAAGTTGCAACCAAGAAACTGGACACTACCTACATTTATGTAAGAAGATTCTAACCAGAATTACCTGGAACATACCAAACTGGAATTACCCCATCACTGTGCCTAATGTTCAGGTGCAGTGACTCTCAAAAGCTGTGACAAAAGCTTGCAAGAGTTGCATCATTCCTCCTGCCCTCACAGCTGACTACAAAACAAGATGCTAAGAAGCTGGCTCCAGCTCCTCAGAATTCACTTTTTATATTCACAGATAGGTAATATACAAAGGGAACAGCAGCTGGGAGAACCATAAACAAAATCACACAAACAGGTGTCATAACAATTCACTTCTTTTTCCCCAACTCCTTCCCACCTCAGATCCATTTATACTTAAAAATAAAGGAAAGAATGAGGGGAAACAATACTAACCCAGGGCAAAGCAGCGCTGTAAGCAAGACGTTTGTCTTCCACTTCTCACCTCTGAATGCTGAGGGGAAAAAGTAAAAGCAATTTCAAGTTCCAGACTTTTTCCAACTGTTTTGCAGAATGGCAGCAAGAAGTAGATTCGTTCCCTGAGACACCAGCTCCTATTTGAGGTTTATGTTCAGCCCAGCAATTATGAATTTAACGTGTTGTTCACATTAAATAAATGCATGTACTTACTCTTGTACATTCTAGCAGACACGTAACCAGCTGGAGTTCCCAGCAAGACCCACAATACAACTGCACAGGTCATCAAAGCACCACGGTTGGCAGGAGAAAGAAAACCAAGACAAGCCAGAACTAGAGAGACAAAAAGATTTAGTCATTTACTGGACACATATCAAAATTCCTGCGCAACACAGATCACTGTGAAGGTTTATCCCTCTCACTACCAGACATTGAAATGAAGACTTGTGTGCATAACCTCTCATCTTTCCCCATCATATGACCATACCCCTAATGGCACTGTTTCTTTCAAAAGCACTACTTCCACCTCATCTCTTAAACAGAAAGTTTCTCATAGCCAAAAGGCTGAAAAGTAAAATGCCACCATCCACCACGATGGACATTTTACTCAAGAACACGCTATCCTGAAAATTAGCCTCTTTAATTAAAGGTTGCCTGTGTCTGAACTAATTGTAGAGATCAGTCTAGAGATATTCACAGAAAAGGAGTTTGTCAGTCATCTCCAGTGGAAAGTTGTTTTTAAAGAGATAAAGGATTTTCTACCACCAATTTCTTTCTATACTACACTAGTTGCACAGGAAACCATAGCAGTTAAGAAACAGAGTTGTGACCAACACTAGAAAACACCCTATCAAGAAAATTCTATTAATCTTACAGCATCAAGTTATAAAAAAAAAAAAGTAGCTCATCTATGAAAGGCAAAAAAAATCTGAATAAAACCTGGAGAACAAAATTTGAAAAATTCTTCTTTTGTAATACATATCACTGTACTTTTCAATTGTACTGCACAGTAAGAAAAGAAATGGTCATAAACTTTACAGATAACAGATAATAAAACACTGACTTGTAACAGATGACATCATCACATGCATTTATAGCTATTTGTAGTTGGCTTTCATTATCTCAACGTTGTGTCAGTCCTGTTCCACTGGTGGGCACTCCTTACTCTTATCTCTGCATGGCTGCAGATTGTCGTGTCAAACATATGGCATAGAAAGTGTTCCCAGAACATTAAAGCTTTGATTACACATCTTTGAACTCATATTACTGGACCCTTGGATAATTTACACTATGACAAATTGTTTCTGGTTTTTAAGAAGAAACTTGTAAGAAGGAAGTTTGATTTCTGTATTCATGAAGAATCTGAATTAGTTCAGACGCCATAATGTTTTCAATGACACTGCTTAAAACAGCATTACTGAAATTATCTGGAGTAATGTTATGAAACTGCATTAATATTTTATTTTACTAAAGGAAGAATCTCATTTCCAAAAGAAGGCTTCTATCATTTGTTCAATAATATTGCATCTTTCTTATTACTACTACACTACAAACACATCACCTTAATGAAGTTACTTACATAAAGTAATAAATGTCATAATGAAAATTTGTGTTCCTTGGCCCAAAAAGACAGACAGTAACATTCCCTTCCTTGGAGGTCTAAATACATCTCCATGAACAAGCTTCCAGCCAAATTCCTCTTGGGCATCTTCCTGTATAAAATCAACAAAGTCTTTAGCAAAGATACATAATGCAGTAGTGAATTAACACAAACAAGATGCAATATACATATTTAAAGTTTGATTAACTTCCAGTTAAGATCCAAAGCCAGACTAATTGCATCTGATTCATCACTCATTGATTTTATAACCCCCTAATGGTTCAGTGAAAAAGGCAGGATTTATCAAGAAAATCCTCATCTCTTAAAGCAAGAAAAAAACAAATGTAATTAGCCAAACCAGAGAACATCATTCTAAATTTAAACTAAAACAAAGCATTCAATTTAATTTAACTTGAACTTTAATCTAGTTCAAGCATTTATCTTTTTCTGCTTCCATTTCAAAGCACATCAGTCTCAATGACAATACTGGGAAAGACTGAAACTGTCTCTGTACTCCAGAAGAAAGTTTGCTCCCTGGAACCAGGAGGGGACTTCTTTTTCACCTCATCTATGAAAGGCATGGATGCATGGATGGATGGATGGGTGGATGGGTGGATGCATGGATGGGTGGATGGATGGGTGGCATGGCAAGGGGGAATCCTAAGGAACCACTGCTGAAGAGCAAGGCTTTCCAATAATGTCACTTAAGACAGACCCATTCCCTCCTCAGACAACAAAACCAACTAAAACCAACACACACAACCACAGATTACCAATCCCTCAGGAAGACCACTCTGCTCCTCATAAAATTAAAAGCTACAGGTTTCATTCAACCTAGGAATACTGAGTTCAGGTCAAAGGACTGCTTACCACTAGAATCACAGAATTAACTAAGTTGGAAAAGACCTTTGAGATTTAGAATTATAGTATGCAAAAAAGCAAAGTAAGAATGAATGCAGATGACACTGGCAAATGACATGAAGCACCTTAAATTCCAGCAGATTATGTAATATTTATTCTTTCTGGAAGATTGTCTTTGCCTTCCCCACACTGATACCTCTGCTTTCTAGAAATTATCTTGGTTTAAGAATAATGAGAAACCAAGTTTGGCAGATTGAGACCCCTGTATTGGCCCACAGGCCACGGTGTTCATCTCAAAGTCCAATTATTAATAAAACTCTTTCATTACAGGCCAATTTGCTGTGAAACAGAATATTTTTCAGACTTCTGTTAAAAAAATTCAGCAGTGTTTAATATTGTTAACCTTTAAAATTCAAAATCAAGACAAGGATAAGAATTGCACAACTAAATCACAAAGCAAGCTACACTTCAGAGTTTCAAAAAATATTGAGGAAAATTAAAAGTGCAGTAATCCTCATCTTCTCTATTAATTTAGCTTAGTTCTCAAAACATTCTAACAAAGATTTAAGTCCCCTACACTCAAGTAGTCTTGAGCAAAGAAATTTTAAGAGAAGGGAATGAGAGTTTTACCTCTCATTGTTGAAAAGATACTGAGGAGTTCTCTTCAGTTCAGGAATCCTCTCTTAATCATACGACTCTAAAAGTAATCTAATGATTTCTAAACACTTCATTACTGTTTGTCTCACTAAATCCACTTCACACTAAAAGCCAGTTGGCATTAGTTGAATATTAAATGCACATACTAAGACCACAAGCACTGGCTCATGCATCCATCTCTTTTCAAGTACAATCACCAGCATCCCTGAAGTGTGAGACACTAATTTGCTTCACTGCAGCTCCTCAGCCCAGGTCCTCTTTTGCACAAACATTTCACACCTTTTTAAATAAGCTCCTTGAATTGCAACAGATCTTTAAGTCTCTCGCACCTGGCAAGAAAATAAAAAAGTGTGGTTTTCTGAAAGTCACACCTATTCCTGCTGTTATCCATAAAAACTAATCAAGCTTCTACAAGTCTTGCTCTTTATTACATTAAGAATGATCCACTAATAAAGACAACACAGTATAATATATTGAACATAATTTAATTGAGAGATCAAACAGAAGCCTCACAGAAACAATCAGTTAAAGGATGTGAGAAAATTTTTCCACTTAAATTTCTGTCTGGATTTGCATTAACAAAAGATATTTAGTATCAAAAACATAAAGAAGAATAGAAGTATTTTCAGATTTATTAGTTTCAAGATGAAACATTTTTGTGCATTTTGAAGTATGTCTTTAACCAGATAGACAGCAACAACAGTGAAAATTCAAACCTTTGTGGCATCTGACATTACTTCTTATTTTTGGGTTGCAGATATCACTTTTAACAATGAGTGAAAGACTGAGTAAAACCTACTCTCAGTCTACTGGTCAAGTCTTTTTAACTCACAATCAGCTAGATTCCATTATATTCCATTATAGGAACCTGCCCCTTTACCTTTTTAAGGAGTACTTTCAGAAGAACCCACAACAGGTTCAGTTGGATGGCAACAGACTTCAGTCATAAAGTCAGACACACCAGATTCAGTTTGACACAGTGATTACCAGGTCTCTGCTAAGGCCATGTGATATGACTTAAAACAAGGAATCTCACATGTAATCCTGGGTTATCAGTCACAGAATGACTTGATGGCTCATGCTGGAAGGGACCTCTGCAGGTCAAGCAGGACCATCTAGAGCAGGTTAACGAACACCATGTCCAAGTGGCTCTTCAGTACCTCCAAAGATGGAGGTTCCATAAAGAACACACTGGCTGCTTAGGTCAGTGTCACACCACCAGCTACATGTCCTGACTGATTCCATAATGCAACCACAGGACTCAAGAGAAATTGCCACATCTTGATGGTGAACCAATGCCTGAAGACTGCTCAATGTCAGCACTGTGTCTTGTGGCTGTTGGTGGACTGTGAAAGTATTTATTTAAAAAAAAAAAGCCTTTCCTTGGTTGAGACCTTGAAACAAAGGGACTGGCATTTCAAATACAAATTTGTTCACCACCAAAATCTTTCTCCACGTAATTCTAAAACCTGAAGTCTGCCCTTGCATATCACAAATTTATCAAGTGATTCTAGAAAAGTAAGACTTTCAAGTCTGCCCATGTATTCCTCTTGTGAGAAAAGATGAAATAGCAATACAGCTACTTTTAACCCTAAGAGATATTAGCATTTATCAAATTCATCTGCATCTCTCCAGATTGTACTCAAACCTTATTGACAGACATCACTATCCCCAGAAAAACATGCTCATATAAAAGCTGTAAATTTTACTCACAGAAGAGTCAATCTGGTTGTATCTTGCAATATCTTTATGAAGAGTCCTCAGAATGATCATGGCCACCATGCCAGATAAGAAGAGAACAATCACAAGGGAATTCATTATACTGTAAAGAAAGAAAAAGTTCAACTTTCAATCCAGTTATTCAGGTTTCAGGACACGCACTCAGTTCATAACAAATGTATGGCTCAAGTCTGAGGAAATGCCTTAGATATTCAGACCCTAAATCATTCAGACCTGTCAGTGTTTTCCCATCCAGAAAAGATAAAACTGTTTTAAGTTGTGTACCTTTATGATTTCTTAGGAGACAAAAGTGAAAATAGTATTCCTTGATACATTACTAATTCTCAAGACAGTTACTATTACTTTTCTTTCTTTTCCTCCTTATATAGCTCAGAAGTAATTTCCCTGGTGAAACATAAGGCAGATTGTGTCAAGTAGATTTTATATCTATCAACCAATGAAATCTACATCATGACATTCTTTATTTTGTAGAGACCAATTTAATCAGATCAGCCTTTTCAAACACTTACACTGCAAAACATTAACACTTCAACACAAATTATGTCCTTACTTGGTATCATTTGCATGGGACAGAGGGAAATAAGTACAAGCTTTTCCTATACATCTTTTACTCGTAAAAAGACTTTTACTGAAAGCACCTTTTGAGTACAAAACATTCACAACACATATGAACCCCTCACTTGGCAGTCAGAGAAAGCCAGACAGTAACAATAAGAACATTGAAGAGCAGCAATGTCTCAAGAGTTCTCCAGAATAAAGATGACAAAGTAGAACAATGGAAGCTGCTTTTCTTTTGGACAATAATGATGGAGACTCTGTTCTACCACTGCAAAAGTTCATCCACAGAGGCAGAACTCAGAAATCTTCACGCTCCCCTGCAAGATTATTCACTGAATAAATGCAAATCTTACCTAAACCACTGGATGTTTGTATGAGGCATGGACTCCAAAATGTAGTCCCACCTGGAAGCCCACTTGATATTATTCTTTTCCTGCAAAACAATGAAATAGCAATTAATAGAAACAATTATAAGTTCATTGCAGTCTCCAAGAAAGAATAAGCACATCAGATCTCTTCCTCAAACCTTCCAGTCAGCATTCACATCCAAGCTTGGCATTGACTCTGGATGTTAGACCTCCCTCTTACTTTAATTCCTCTCTGAAGCCTCTAGAAGAGTAGCTTGTTTATTGAAATCTGCTATCCATGTCTTCTACCTTGAACTGAGGCTTCACTAAGCCTCATCTTTCCATGATTTGGGATGTAGTTGCCTGCATATCCAGGCTGAAAAACTATCATGCTGTCACTACAAGATTCTCCCAGCATAGCACACTGATCTTGAAACTTCAACTTTGTCAAACATACTCCATAAAGACATTTCTAGTTTCCCCTGGAATTTTTCTTTCTCATCACACTTAATGCATTTAGCACAGGCTTTTTTGCTCTCTGCTGTAATGCTGGCTGATACAGACTATTTTCCACTCTGCTTCATGGCAGACAGCTTTCAATTCCAGGTATTCCTGTGATGGATTCTAGAAGTTTCACCTTCGAAGGACATTTTCATTCTCTTCTCTCTTCTTCCCTAAAAGCTTCATGTGAGAGCTGTACAGGCAAGGACTGTTTCTGACTCTCAAGCTTTGTCCTTCACAGCTGGTCTAGTGGAACATACATACCTGTTGTCCTGCTACCAAATTTCATCTGCTGACTGGAAAGAAGTTCTGCTGAATTTCTTCCATTTATTTACCAGGTGGTACATTTTCACAATTAATTATCAAAATTAGATTATGTCACCAGTTTAGAACTTTTAAGTTCTGGATCAGGAACATGTAACAATGAAGAACTGCACCAGCACAACAAGGTGGCCAAAATTGCCCTANGGGATAACAGAGAGCATAAGCAGTTCTGAAGTGCCATCTGCTGGAAGCATCTCAACCCACAGGATCTGAGTCTTACCTGCTCCATGCCAGAGAAAACAGTACCCAAACACCCAACACATTGCGTGACTAACCAGACAAAGTTCACATTGAAATTCTAAATTGCAGTTTACCATCAAGATTTAAACACAAATGTTAATGACAGGAGGCTCATTCATATAGGAAAATTAGAGAGTCTAAGGAGGATTGGGTGTCTCATGGGAAAAGTAACAGGATATGGAGCCTTGCACCTCAGGGTCATTGGTTCAAATCAAATTCAATTTGGTGGGATGAAAGCTGTTACCATATGATGGCTGCTTCACTGCCTGCACAAAACAAGCTGGTGGTCTCAAGCCAAACCCTCTAAGATTGGCATCTGACATCAGAGAAACAACCACACTTTTGGGACAGACTGGAACCAAGGTACCAAGGTTTGAAGTACCTCGAATTAAATAGTACTGTCACCCCCAAAGGAGGCTCACTTTCCATGCTGGAGTAAAGACCCATTTGCAACAAAACCTAATTTCCTCCTGTATAAGTCACCACAGGCTGAAAAAGCATTAGAGTATCGGTAAAAATTAGAGTATTAATTCTAAAAGA
>WEIV01022630.1:493009-503517 GCA_013390005.1 Calyptomena viridis | reverse complement strand
AATGCAGAAACTAAGAAGCTTCTGTTTAAGAAAACAAGTTAGTCTTCATAGGAAATTAGTTGTCATCATCTGCTGTTCTGAATAGCAGTATAAATTTGGTATTTGACCTATACCTTGGCATCCCAACTTACCCAGGAAAAGGTACCCCAGTACTGTGCACAAATACTGTACATTCATGCCAAGTACATTTCAGAGACATGTAGCAGATATGACATGAGAAACTACTACTCAGGTAAAGATGTCTCTTAGTGTCTCTGAAAACATGCACAGCCANAAACTATCGTATCTGTTACCAGTAAAATTTAAGTATATTAGACACCATTTTAGTATTTACCAAATAAGCAGCCAAAGGTACAAGTAATTCAGATTCACCATTCCTATCCCCACATTCCAGCTACCAAAGCTTACAAACCATGTTCTGCTTCAAAAAATTACCCTTCACCTTCAGTAGCTATTCTGTTTTGTTATCCTTATGCTTTCAGAATTTGAAATTATGAACAACTACATAAAGCTCAAATAATAGCAGTCAATTAAGTTGACTTGGATTTTCTTTTCTTCTCAATGCTGTCATTGTTCAAAAAAATTTGAATTAGGGGACCAGGATGACATAGTACTAGCTGAGTTTTCCAAATAAAAAAATTCCTTTATTATTGTGTGTATCAGCCATTTTCCAACTGCCATACAGCTTTCATCCTTCACCTGCTTCCAGCAAAATATGAAGGTGTCTTGCATTAAATTTTCCCAGATTCCTCTTCTTTCACTAAGATCAAGATTCTCATTGGAAGCAGAGTAGGATCATATCCATGTCATACTATAATCCCATCTTTATTTATCTGTTTCCTCCATTTCCAAAGCACCAGCTGAAGTGATAATGCAGCTCAACAGCTGCATAACTGCAAGGATGAACCTTAGCTGTGCCAACTGCATGTTAACGACCCCTTTTCTGGCCCCATTGTGAAGAGATAATTATGTCTGTGGGAACACATAGTTGGGTATACTTGTGAAAGTTTAAATCCCAGAGATGACAGTCATATCCATGGTGCTACATTCTTATTTGCCCATGTACCAATCCTCCCTCTGGCACTACGCCATGTAACATTTCCCCCTACGATTAGAATTCACAGACCAAAACTGACCCCAGGTACACTGGCAGAGCCCCCTGCCAGCACACAACATTTGCACAGCACTTCATGGATCCACAATACAGGCTCCCCAAGCTCTCCCTAAGGAAATTTAGCCACTGATACCTATGGATGAAGGCCTCCTCGTGAAAAAAAAAAATCACAGCTTTTCATCCAAAATTGCTGACTTTGCAACAGCTTCCAACACGACATACACTAGTATCAATCTTACATACAAAAGTAACAAAGTTAAACACCAAATTACAACAGGTTACTCAATCCACAGATCACTTTCAAGAGCCTGGAGAGCCTGAAGTGGAAGGTGACTATGGACAGAGTAAACTGAACATGCATGGTAAATGCAACACTTCAGGAAGCATCAGACTTGGTGCACACAAATGAACTGACTGCACTACCTACAAGCAGCAACTCATGTGGCAGAGCAGAGTCAGAGAGAGCTCTCTCCTCTCCAAGAGAGTGTGGTCCCTCACCCCAGAGAGATAAAACTGTATCACTAATATCTGTAACTGTACTAGTTCACCACAAACTCCCAGGATGACTGACACATTTCCAATTGTTGTCAATATAATTTTCCCTGTCACAGCTGTGTTTGTTATGTTCCAGCCATCTGGGAAAACTCTGACACATTTCACTTGTAAACTGTGCTAGACATAACTTTTGCAACTAGAACACAGTGCTCATTTCTAGGTCTTCACTTCAAAGGTTCTGAGACTGATAAAAGAAGGTCTTACACACAAATACGACATGGACAAAGAATGAGTAGGTACAAGGATGTATAAACATGAAATTTCAGAACAAAAACTCGATTTTCTAAGGCTTTTAAATACCCACACAGTTATTCTACAGCTTTATAAAATATATATTGGTCAAAAGACCTATATGAACATCTTATTTGGACGTGGTAGCAGTGAGACACAGCACACAGCAGCAGCACTCAGCTCTGTCAATGCCCATGTTCTGAATATTAGCTATGTTTACAAACATATCTGTTCTTCTTCAACAAAAGAAAGCTTAAAAATAAAACCTCAAATGAAACCACATCTACTATACTAACAAGAAAAGTTCCACCACTTACATTTATAACACAAGCATCTTTAACTCTACCATCTGGAGTAACAAAACATCCTATTGGAAATCCTGGATTACAGTATTTTTGTCCATCTTCCACATCATAGCACCACGTTACAGGCATGTTATCGATAATCCTAGACAGAAATCAAAGAACACGTCCTCAGAAAGGGATGCACCTGATTTCACATTGACATTTCACATTCATGTAACACACAGTTTTCAGTAATGCCCACAAGTTGCACAGCAGAGGACAACTACCACATGGAAGGAAGAAAGCAACCACTTAGAACATAAATAACACTGTCAAAAAGCAGAAAAAAACCCCCTCAGCTTCAAGCACACAGCTTACCAGTGATGCTGATAATTCAACTGCATTCCTTTCTTCAAAAAAGCCAGTTTGCTTTTATCAGCACTGTTTCCTGGATCATATGACCTTGTACAAACCTTCTTGCATGTTTCTTGCTTTTTAAAAGTAAACTGTTAAAAAGGCACACAAAAAGAATCATTTCACTTTCGATTCAAAAGTCTTTTAGTGTATTTTTTTTCAGGTAAAGCTGATTATTTTTTTTAGTTACTTCACTTCTTTGCTGTAAAAGTCCCATACAATGGCTTTAATTTCAATCTCAAGATTTGCATACAAGCAGCACCAGCAATTTCCTTTCACATAGAAGAAAATCTCTTCAATAGCCCAGATAAACTACACCTGGATAAACTTTGAGGACTGAAAGTGTGAAATCAGTAGAAAAGGTATTGCTTTTTTCTTTTACCAGCTTGTTTTATTTTGGTAATTTCATCATCTGCTAAACCAGACTTTCACTACACCCTTCTTGAGTGTTTCACATTAATTTTAGCTGGTTTTCCTCATGACAACTAAGTTAGTAGACAAGGCTACCAAAAATGCAACAAGTTGCACAACATTTAAGCTTCAAGCACAAACACCACCCAACACAAACATGCTCTCATTTACATCTCAAACTTCTAAACCAGTTAGGATTTACCTGTCAGCAAGCCAACATACTGAAAACAGGACTGAAAATTCTAATGTTATCAAGGCCTAAGTGCTAATCAGGAACAGCATTTCTAATTGCTGTAGCATGCAGCCACTACAAAAAGTAACTGTTATAATACTGAATCTATTCAATAGGTATCCAGTCCAAATGATCCATCATGCTACTTATTTAAAAGCTTCTTGTGACCAGGAGTCATTAGATTAGAACTACATCAGCTCAGAGAATCAAGAGAGACTTCTAGGAGCAGTTTACACAAGAGAGGCAGCATCAGCTGCTTAACAGACTGATGAAAAGATGTGGCCAGGTCCCTAATGACTGAGCAGCAGCAGACTCAGAAACTGCTGCCTCCTTCTCTCACAGGGATTTGGAGTATCCAGCAACCATCACACACAAACATAGGCCAGTTTTCAGATTCACCAGCAAATCCCAGTCTGGAAACTGCCCCTGAATAGCAAACAGCTTTCAAACATTAAGAGACACTGTTTGACCACAGTTTCTCTATTGCTAATAGCTGTCCCAAGCTGATGTTAGAGCTTTTTACAGGTGCTACATTTGATCATTGCTAATGCAGGGCACAAGATAGAAAACACACATTTATTTTACAGAAAATTTCAAGGGATATGCATCAACAATGAAAAATTTGGTTTTAGACAACAGATGGTAAGTGTGTCCAAGCAGGAAAAAGCTGCAAGTCCCAACTTGACTTTCCCTTCCCATTCTGGGAGTTGCCAAATAGTAAAGCCAAGTACACAAAACAGTTCCTGAACCACCACTTTACAGCCTTCAATACTACATTTAATAAATGAATTATTTCAAATCACCTAACACAACATATATCTAGGTATTAAATAATTGCCTAAGATACTGTTCCTGGACTTCTCTACCACAGAGCAATAGCAAAGGATTGCTAACTTTAATTAACCACCCTAAGATGCCTTTGGGCTTGGAGGAGTTTTGGTTTTATTACATAAACACTATAGAGCTTACATTAAAAATGTAAACAAAAATAATCAGTCATCAAATCTTCAGCTATGTGTATGGATTACAGCCATCAGAATGCCAGCTATCAAATTCAAACAGGATCAACTTCAAGGGATAAAATAACCTTATATGGAGATGATGCTATTCTCTCCCCAAACAGCACTTGTCCAAGATTTTCTGATGGTCTTTTCTCTTCCTTATCTTGACAGAAGTCAAAACTGGAAAAAAAGCAGCAAAGGTTACTTTTAATTTTTAATTGACATCTCACTCTAAATATCAGGATAAAAAAAATTCTTATGTCCTTAACACAGCAGCTTTCATGATTCTTTTGACAGTTCAGCCACTGGTAGAAAAAGTCTGAGTGCCCTTGCAAAGAAATCTGGCATCGATTTTAATATCAATTTCAACCAAAATATATCATAGCTGAAATATCTTTAACAAAATGTATGATGTTTAGTCCATGCACCCTTTTCAAATGGCACTTTAAACAAACAATAGAATGTTTCATATTGGGAGGAAAAAAGAGACTGCTATGGACTGTTCATTTCTCTTGCAAAAAAGTTTCTGAAAAACAACACCCCTTCCTTAAAGGAGTATTTACAAATAGTATTTAAAGTGTTTCAAAGAAGGCAAGTGCCTTCAGTATTGACGTGCCACAGTCAAACACCATTCATAAATTCTTTTCAATTACGGTCAGCCTGAAACTGCTGAATATGAGATTTTCATTATTTTTATTAAACACAGGTAGCAGTAGATTATGGGGAAACAAAAACAACAAAACAAACCACAAATCCATACTTATCTTTGGTGCATAAGTACTTTCCTCAATATGTGGCCCTAAATTCACTGGCTTCCATAAAGTTTAATGTAAGTAGAGACACTGTGGGGTTTCTGAGCCAGTCTCTGGTTTTGCACTGCATGGGGTAAGATCTACAACACCTGCAAGTTTCTCTTTTCTTTGGGCCTAACAGCAAGGCTGCAAATCATGTGTATAATTGCTTTGCAGGCCTATAATTATCTGCACAAGCAGGTAACACAGACAAGAATCAAAATTTTAAAAAGACCAAACCGACAACAACAAAACAAACAACAAATCAAGAATTAGCCACAGAGCTTTACTGTAAAAAAGAAAACTAACAGTAACTGGTCTCCAAGTTTTAGTTACGAGAAAAAAGGAACTCAAAGATCCTGTATTCTTAGATTTACATAATAAGAAGAACTTTCAAACATATTAAACAGCCAACACCAAATCTTGTACTCAGCTCAAAAATATGCACCCATGAGAAACCCTGCAGCCTTGTTTTTTAACAATAACAGGTGGCACAGGTGTGGCCTTCGCCCTTCCCATCCTCTTTGTACTTCATTCTTGCCTCTGAAACCTGGATTTACTCTTCCACTCCTACAGCCGAACTATTAACACCCGTACGGTATCAGCAGCTGAGAACGGGAGACCCTCTCCAAACGCTCCTGGAAGCCTGTTGTGATGTACTTACGCATCATATTCGTATGGCAGAACTGATTCAACCGAGTCCAGCCTGTTCACGAAGAGCTCAATTAGTGACTGAAACAGGAAAGAAGGAGAAAAAGTATGAAAATGCAGACTTTCAGAAACAAATGTGCGGGTGCTGCGAAACCCTTGGCTAACTGGCAAGTGCTGTTATCCCACAGCGGAGTCACCCCCGGCTCCTGACAGGCCCCGGCCACGCCAGGAACAAGGAAACAAGGATCCTCCCGGCGCTGGCTGGGAAGTTCAGCGGGAAAAAGGGAACCAAGGAAATATGAGCTGAGTATGTCTGGCTTCCCGGAGCAAAGGTTGTCGCCTGCGGACGGCACTCGGGGCCGCAAGCAGCGGGGTGACGGACAGCCGGCGGTCCCCCCTCGCCGCGGAAACCCCGAGCGGGTGCTGAGGGGAGCCCGCCCGAGCCGGGCCCGCCCGTGAGGGCTCTCACCTTGCAGCTCTCGCTCTCCTCGCCCTCCTCACAGAAGCTGACGGGCGCCAACCCGGGCAGGTAGAAGGCGGCGCAGAGCGGCGCCACCACCAAGAGTGCGGCAGCCAGCAGCCTCATCTTGCAGCCTGGAGAGGCGAAGGCACCATGAGGCGGCTGCAGCCCCGAGCGCCCCGGGAAGCGCTGGCGGAGGCGGCCCCAGCCCAGGCGGAGGCGGGAGCTGTCGCGTCACGGCCGGGTCGGGGCCGCCGCGCCTGCGCGGTGAGGAGGGACGCGCCGGGCGCCATCTTGGGGAAGGGCAGCGGGAGGGGCGGGCAGTGAGAGGGCAAGGGGGAACGGCTTCGCTGACAGTAGGGTGGGATGTGGGGNTTGTTCCTTAGAATACCTTATAGTAGATTTAGGCTAGATATAAGGAAGAAATTTTTTATGATAAGGATGGTGAAACATTGACACAGAGGTCACTCAGAGAGGTGGTAGATGCTGCACCCCTGGAAACATTCAAGGCCAGGTTGGACTGGGCTCTGAGCAACCTGGTCTAGTGAAGGTGTCCCTGCCAATGGCAAGGGTGTGGTTCCACACCCTTAAAGATGATCTTTGAGGTCTCCTCCAACCCAAACCATTGTGGGATTGTATGATAGCAGAACCTCTTTTCAGGTTTTATCCCCCAGCATAGAATCACAGAATCAATTAGGTTGGAAAAGACTTCTGATGTCAATAAGTCCAACCTATGACCTTGTCAACTAGACCAGAACACTGAGTGCCACATCCACTCTTTCCATGAACACCTCCAGGGACAGTGACTCCACCACCTCCCTAGGCAGCTTGTTCCAATGTCTAATCACCCTTTCTGTGAAGAAATGCCTCCTAATGTCCAACCTAAACCTCCTCTGGTGCAGCTTGAGACTCTTCTGTCTCTTGTTACCTGGGAGAAGAGCCCATCCCACACCTGGCTACAACCTCCTGTCAGGGAGTTATAGAGAGTGAGTGAGAACGCCTTAAATTGGATTTTACCAGCTCGCAAATTAGGAGTGGAAATCCAAAACTTTGTATAGCAACCCTGAAGAGTTATATTTGATGTTTTTTTGATGCAGCTTGTGATGTTTGCATCCACAACAGTGGGATGGTTTCCCATGTCTCCTTGGTACAATGCAGCCACAGCAGTGCCACGAATGTGATGCCAAGCTCCAGGCTCACCTGTTCAGGTAGCAGTGGCAGGAGCAGCGCTTTGGGACAGCTGCAAAACCTGTCTGAGAAGCAGGGTAAGTGCAAGTGATGGCTGCAAGCCCAGCTCTGTGCTACCATGGCAAGACAGATAATCTCTGCTGTCTGAGACATTGTGGTAAAGGCATTGCTGTCAATACTGGGTAACAAAAACCTCTATCTTCCTCTATTTCCCATTTAGGCAAGCTGTTGCCACTCTGGTTTCCAACCTGTGACATTACATTTGTATTAGCCTGCAAAACCTCCATGTCCAATCATTTTAACCAATTTATCAATCAGTAGTGAGTTGCCCTTACTGTAGGACAGCACCAGGCAAAAGGAAAAAGAATAAAGTGTGCGTAATAATTGCTTATCTTATGTCTTTTCAGCCAAGCCTGGAAAATGTATATTGTCATTTTAGGTAGCTCCAGCTATGCCTTAGGGACCTGTGATCCACCTTGTATTGCTAAACTGAAAGGGGCCACAATGAGATCCCAAAGAGGTGATTTGGGAGAAGTACACTAGGGAGTTCCAGTTTAGAAATCATTGAGAAAGTCAATGCCAGAAACAATTTTTTTGTGCTGCTGTCACCGACTCTAGCCTTTTACAGAGGAAAATTGTTGAATTTCTATAAATACCTATCAACTGGCAGTGCCTAGAAAATTGCTGCTTGTCACAGAAGTATTAAACTGATGTTTTCAGTTATTAGTTTTTGACTGTTTATCTCAACGGAATTACACTCCCTTTTTTATTCATTCTGAGTGAGTCTTGTGTGATCAGATTATTTATGTATTCATTAGTCCCCATTCCTCCTAAACCCTTTATCCAGTTTAAACCCAAAGTATGATGAACTTGGTAAAACGCCAGTATGTTTGATGAAAATAGGCAGCACAGTACAAGGGAGATCCAAAATGCTGTCCTCTACATGCACAAGTTTGTAGTTTAAAATCAACTACATTGTTAAACATCCTAAGATTCATTCAAGAGAGTGACATTTTAGTTGAAAGCTACCACAAAAAAGAATTATAAGAATTAAAGAGTTACATGCCCTCTAATCCTCTAGGAAAAAATCTGTCTCACTGAATTTGGAGCAAGACTACACATACTCTACACAGTGAGAGACAGAAAAATACTAATACAGTTTGAAATTAGGATGCAACTACATTTTTCTGAGAACACTGATGAATATATCTTTTAGGACAAAGGATAGAAGAATTTGGCTTTAATACAATTACAGCAGTTATTGTCAAATGCTGTTTCAAACGTAATTCTGTTCATGCTGATCCCACTTAGCTACATGTACAGTACATGTTAACAGAAAGTTAATAAAAGGAAGACTAGAGTTACCAAATATTTCACTCTTTTACTTTAGTTTGCAGTTGCTTATCTTTCCAATTACTTGTGAGGCAGTCAGCAAATACACTCTGGGTCAGAGAAGCACACAGTGACCACACAGAGATAGAAACCTTTTTCAGCATGTTTCTTACAAGACTAACAACTCACTTTAGATTTCCCTATCCATCCCAGGGAGGCTATGAAGTTTAAATTCTTCTGTATTGAAACTAGAATTTGAAGCTTTTTTTCATATGATAATTGGGTATCTAGCAATGCCTTTCTCGGGCAGCTGCATTGATATCACGTGGAGTGCCCGCCCACCTCGTTAGGAAGGACATCTTTCCCTTTTCCCATGCACAGTAACAGCACCCAGAAACTCTAAACAACCACGCTGCAAAGGTGATCATCTTCAAGTATGTACTAGAGTCTAGAGCAGTGTTTGAGAGCTCCCTTCCTTTGCATTCTCGACACATCTATCAGCTAGTCTGAAGCTATGTTGCTTCCTGCTTTCCCTAACACAAAGAGCAGCTGAATATCAGTGTCTGACAGAGGAGACTGAAAAACTGAAGATAAGAATAGAGTCTGATGTTCTCTTATCAGGATGGAGCAATTACTCAGCTCTGTAACAGCAGTGGGCAGTGCCCATGGAATCCACAGACCCTGTGAGATGTCCCAGAAATAAAGGTCTGGAGAACACTGCAAGGGAGAATTTAGAAGACTGAGTGGTAAATAGGCTGAGTGACTAAGGAAACAGGCCTCATTGACTGATTAATATGAGTTTAGATAGTCTACAAGTTCTTATCATGAAAATTCAGCCAATTTTTGAATGCACAATTTCCTCGTGACTTTTCTGCTATCAAGTTTAGCTGGACAAAGAAAATCACCATAACTGAACTTCAGGTATAAATAATTAAAACCTGGAGTTAGTTGAACCAGAGCAAAACTTTGTGCCATCAACAACACATTTCATTTTAAACTACGCTTGCTTCAGTTTGCTGTAAGTCTCCAAGGAAGGGGTACTGATATGGACATGTATTAATCAAACTAATTAAAAGGCTGTTTTAACTGAACTGGGTTAAGCTCCTACACAGACACTTCCCAAAGTTAAACTGACACTACTGTGAGTGACTTTGCTTCCAAAGCAGCAACAGATCCACTCCTTCACCAAATCACAGAATCATTAGGGTTGGAAGGGACGTCTGGAGGTCCTCCAGTCCAACTCCCTGCCAAGGCAGGGTCACCTGGAGCAGGTGACACAGGAACGCATCCAGGTGGGTTTGGAATGTCCCCAGAAGGGGAGACTCCATGACCTCCCTGGGCAATCTGTTCCAGTGCTCTGCCACCTACAATAGAAAGTTCTTCCTCACGCTGAGGTGAAATTTCCCGGGTTTTACTTTATGGCCATTGCTCCTCGTCCTGCTGCTGAACACCACAGAAAAAGGTCTGGCACCATCCTCTTGGGACCCGCCTTGGAGATATTTATATGCATTAATGGCATCCCCTCTCAGCCTTCTCCAGACTAAACAGGCCCAGCTCCTGCAGTCTCTCCTCACCAGAGAGGCTCCAGACCCCTCATCACCTCTGTGGGCTGCGCTGGACCCTCTCCANGCTGGACCCTCTCCAGTAGCTCCTTGTCTTTCCTGCACTGAGGAGCCCAGAGCTTGACACAGCGCTCCAGATGCAGCTTCATCTGCAGAGCGGGACGAGGCGCGGCCGGCAGACAAAGCCCGACACGCTGCCCACGACAGGCCGCCCATTCCCACGGTTCTTCCCGCTCCCCATTCCCGGCAGGACGCACCTCCAGCCCCGCCGGGCCGCGCGCG
>WEIV01022630.1:469363-492777 GCA_013390005.1 Calyptomena viridis | reverse complement strand
GGGGGTGTGCCGGGGGCCGGCGCGGGGCTTCCCGCCATCGGCCTGGAGACACGCGGGCAGCGCTCGTCCACAGGCGCCGGGCGCCCTGCCAGGCACGGAGAGGTTGGGCTTTGTCTTCGGCTCCTCACTTATTTCTTTTTAAGCCCTCCTGTCCCCGCCTCTCTTTAGCCGTGGCGTTGCTCTGTAGAATTACAGTGGTGGTCTGGTGTCTGTTCAGGCTCACACGTTGTGTAGGCCGGGACTTGGAATAAGCTCGATGTATTTGAAATAATACAAAGAATGAGCTTAATTTGGGAATGCTGGCCCAAGCATTTTAAAGATGCCTTTAAAAATTTGATATTATTTAGACATACTAAATGAGTTTCTTGATACATCCATGACAGGATTTAAGGGAGTGCTAGGATTGCCATCGAGAGCAGAATAGCACCTCTGAAAGAGTTTTCACATTCACCAGTATTGCTTGATCTTAACAGTGCTTTGTTATGCTTTCAAAGTTAACTGAATATTTTTGGAATACTCTAAATAATTTGAAGAAACAATACTACTTCGAGTTGCTTCCGTTACAAAAAAAAATTGTTATTGTTTTCATATATTTTATACCTCTTTAACTAACATCTTGTTCAAGAAAATTTGCTTGTGCTTTTGAGGAAAGAAGTTGTTGATATTCCAGGGAGTGGTATAGAAATCTCTGCAGTCTGATGTTTTGTTAATAACAGCTTTATTTTTCTTAATAGGTCACTTACAGCATCAAAATGGTTGAAGCAGATCGGCCTGGGAAGCTGTTCATTGGGGGCCTGAACACAGAGACTAATGAGAAAGCCCTTGAGGCTGTATTTGGCAAATATGGACGCATTGTGGAAGGTAAAGAGAATTTTTTTTCTAGATAATATTAATAAAAAACGGCACAGCTGTGATGACTTTTTTTGGCGTTGATCATTTGAAATGATGGCGCTTACATGTCCTCTAAGAAGTTCTGAGCTTAAAAGGTTAAATAAAGGTTATGTGTTCCTGCCTAGTTACAGAAAAGGGTAACATGACTTTGTTTTTGCAGTCCTTTTGATGAAAGATCGAGAAACCAACAAGTCCAGAGGATTTGCGTTTGTCACATTTGAGAGTCCAGCAGATGCAAAAGATGCTGCCAGAGATATGAATGGAAAGGTAGGAATTAAGACAAATTACATGCTGCTGCTGCTACTGACCAGCAAGATTAATCTTTGGGATAAATAAACTTGTAATAAAAGTTGGAAAGGCAATGTATTGCAAGATCCTGGAGACAAGTGATAACTTTAAATTTGGTAAAATTTCTCTTGTCTCTGTGATGCTGGAGTTGCTTTCTCCTGCTCAAGGATTTGACAGTAGAAAGTGAAGTCTGGCTGTCAGTTACATTCTTTTTATTGTTTTTAGTTGGTGATGGAGGGCTTTGTAGTAGTCAGCTGTTCATTCTTGCATGTCTCTAATGTTTGGTTTGGGTGGGGTTTTTTTAAATCATACTTGAATGCAATACTGTGTAAAAGACACTTCAGGGAAGTGACTTACCTGAAAACTATTAATGGTTCCCTTAACATGGGTTGAATGTGACTTCCCTGCTCTTCTGGAGCATTGATGAGCTCCCTGGTATTCTGTGGATTATCTCCTACATTTGTGAGTTGCATTATAATCTGCCTGGCACATGTGAGGGGCATCTTTCCAGCAGTTAATGTGAAATGGCTTTGCAGTTAGCCAGGAACTGAATTTGTTTATTTACACCCTAAAATGTAATGGTATGACTTTAAATGGAAGTAATGTACATGTAACATTTCTAAAAGTACAGCAGAAGTTCTGAGATCGATACCAGGGTAGTTTGTCAAAAGAATCATAGGCTGTTGTGATCTGTGTCTGTTGTTGCATGTGTTTGAATAGGTAGATGTAAGTTGGTAATTTAATGGTCAACAACTGGTTACCTTCACAGGGGTGTTGTCTGTTCAGGCAGTGAAAGCCATCTTAGTTCATTTGAATTTGATTCTGGTCTTCCATGCACAATCTGAATGGTTGTGTTGAGGTCACACTGCTTTCCAAGCAGTGTCTCTTGAGGTGCCATTCATACAAGGTGAAGAATCCTCAGCTGTGGATAATTTATACTTGGATTTTGATATCTGTTTTCTGGTTAGCATAAGACATTGAAGTGAAACAAAAATGTCAGTTATTGCAGTCAGTAAGTAAAGCAACTTTAGGAATAAGAAAATGAGGTTTTTGTAGTGTTCCTAGTGAACACAAATAATGAAAAGACTTTGTGTGTTACAGCAGGCTTTCTGCTCTGTGTGCTAATGTTTCTGGGTGCTTCAGGACAACCTCATGACAATTAGCATTACTTTATTTGAAGACTTGCTTCCTTTTTAAACAAGTTAATAGCTTTTGTCAAGGCAGAGAGTGACAAAATCAGATGATATCCTTTCTATACCAGTGCTCCTTTTATTGAATTTGTTTCTCCATTGTGTACTATGCCACAGTTCTGAAGACTTGTTTACTGCTGTGTTCAAACACTAATTTCCACTGAAATAGTCATTAACCTGAACCCTCACATAAGGTAACTTTAAGCACCAATAGGTAATTCTCAGACTGAAAGGAATTCAGTCACTAATCCTAAGTGTTTGTGGAGTGCAGCTTGCAAATGAAAATCCCTCTGAAAATAATCAACTGTTCTATCTTGAATGTTGTGCCATGTGTTGGGTCACATTGGAAATATTCAGGAAAGTCATGCTTAGTAGCTAAATGAGAAAATGTTTGTGGCTGAGGTAATGTCTGCTTGTTCTGGAAAGCACCATCTGCGTCACTGTCAAGAAATGCTACAAAGGATTGCCTTGTGGATCACTGTTATGGTTTGTCTTCAACACTGTAAATCTAGAAGTACCTTCATCTGCTTTGGAATTTGAGCAGCAAATAGTGTATGTAAAGAACATCCTCTGTTGGGATTTGGCCTGGTATGTCCACTGGTCCAGCCTGCTTTGACCATGGATATGAAAGATGTTCAATGAGGTGGTCTCTCATACTCATCTTCAGAAAACCTCCCAAACAACAGGTACTGCTTGTACCCCAAAAAGACTCTGCACTCAAGGTATGAGGAGGAGCAATGTTTGAGGCCTGCTGTTGGAAGAGGTGGTTATTGTAAATCACAACCTGAAGTTTTCTGTCCATTTGGAAAGGATGGGTTGGAGCATTGTAGAGTATTCCAGGCACTTCAGCAGCAGCAGAAGCACTGTGCAGACTGCAGTTCAAGCAGTCTATAAGGAGTTAAATGACCTGTCCAGTCAGGGAGAACAGTTCTGCATTGCCAGTGTGTTAGTCTATCTGTCATCCCAAAGGTATTTGAAGTTGTAGCCACTGGAAGAGACTGACTCCAACAGATTCTGCAAGAAGGAATTGGCATTTTCTTTTACTTTGCAAGTGTTCATGAAAACTTTATCCAGCATTTTGCACCCATCTGAGTGGAGGGAAGGAAGGAGGTTAACTATGTTTCATTCTAAATTGGGACAAGCATAGGCTAGTCAAAGCTTGCTTGTTGATTCCTTTCAGTTCTGCAGAAAGAAATCAGGAGATAATTATTTTGGAGTTGGGACGGAGATTTTTCCACTTCAGTTACTTTGTTTACAGAATTACAGTGTTAGCATGTCTAAGCAGCACAGAAGAAATGTATAAGTACTTTATCAGCAGATTACCAGTCTCCTTGAAGAACCTTAATTCACAGCAGTCAAGTCTACATCCTGATGTTACTAAATGCACATGCTCATCTGGACACAAGTGTGGATGCTCACAAATCTGTAGTGGTCATTCAGTGCAGTAAGCTGTTCTCATGATCTGATTTTCAATCCTTATGATGAAATGGATAATTAAAGAGAGGATGACTTAAGGGAAAGATCCAGGACAATTCAAAGATCTAATTCCAGTGTAGACCCGCCAAGCCAGCTGGTCTGTGTTCGGAGAATGGAAGCAAATGCTGCAATCCAGACAGTGTAAACTGTGCTCAGCAGTACAGAAGGTTGTCTTCTAATTGACAGAAAGTATTTCCTGTTTCTTTGGTGGAAGCTTGGCCTGATAAGAAATGATCTTCAGTTCTTGAATATATATGGTGAAAAGAAACCCTCTCTGCCATCAAGGAACGTGCAGAAATGGTGGAGTCACTGCAGCATCAACAGTGAAACGATCCAGGGGAGAGGAAGGCCCTGTGTGATGTTAGGTCCAGTTTCATGCACATTTCTGGAACTACTTTGATTTCTGCCCACTCCCAAAACTTTACAAACTTCATTCATCTTCTCTGTTGGAATGTGGAACAGTTTGCAGGACAGTTCTCCAGTTGTGTTTGGTTAAGGTTCCCTGGCTCACCTTACAAAGCTGTACAGATTGTTCATGCCAAATACAGGAGACTGATTGCCAACCTATTACTGTCCTTAAATGGCTTGTATCTTAAATTACTTTTCATGCTTTTTAGCACCAAAGCGACTACTTTCTGGTGCTCATACCATACTAAAAATGCTACTGTAACACTCTGAATCAAGGTTATAAACAGGATCTAATGAGTGTTCATGTTGACAGCTGGTGCTTTGAGCTCATTGAAAAAAACTCTTTGAGATGGGTTGTGTGAGTTTTATCTGTTTGGTGAGAAGATGTTTCCCCTTTGGGCTAAGAACCTGTAAAATGTCCCCTCTCCTTTAAAATAGGACAAGCTTTGAGAAATAACTTCTGATTAAAAAAATATTCTTGGACCTAATGAAAGGTCTTTTTGTACCTAAGGCATAGGTTTTTAAGACTGCTTATGTAAAGCAGTCTGCAAAGAAACCTATCTTTTGCCTAGGTAAGATGCATAAGTGCAAGGCAGAAGGAAATAGGAGGAGAAATAAGGAAAACTGTACCTCCTACATAAAAGTAATGAAAACTTGAACCTAGCACACAGGTTTTCAGAACCCATGCTAGCAGAAGGGATGGTGTTTGCTTTCTAAATGTGACTTAAAACAAGAATGTGCCATGAAATTGAGGACAACAATGGACATGATGGCAAAACTTAAGGCTTCAAGCCCACTATTCCTGCCTTGAGAATGATGAGGCTGAGAGATGAATTGTCATGGCAGAACAGGATGATACAATCTGAGATGTTCCTGGAATGTTTCAGCTTGTCATGCCAAAAGGCTTTTTGAGGAACCTTCAGTAAGTAAAATAATAAGTCAAAGATGACCAACATGATTTTGCTAGTATTTCTTTTTAACCCTCACAGTGGGTCAAGTTGGACCTCTGTATGTACGCACAGATTTTTCAAACAGTAGCTGCAACTACATGTGGTGGCAGAATACATGACCTACTGAAGTGAATGGTTTTAGAGAGGATAAATTTTGGTGGAGAGCAAGAAAGATTTAATACTTCAATAAAATACTATCAGGTCAGATTAAGGCATTACTAGCATTTGTTTGTGTTCATTTATTGCGGCAAAGAAGTGCAATAAACAACACTTCCTGCCTGATTAATTAGTGAAGGCAAAGTTAAATATTTAGCTGCTGAAAAAGGCAAATAAACCATGTTTGCCAGGATAGGTGTGCAGTAACCTAATTTCAGCAGAGCTTGTGATCTTGGTTCTGCTGTAATTGCCAAATGTGGTGCCTGAAAGATTGTACAGAAGTTTGATTAATTAGATTGAGTTACTCAACATGTGTTACCACCTGCTCAAGTTTGAGGTATAATAGTAGGCTGCAGAGCTCTTGTTATTGATGGTCTATTGCAGAAAAAGCTTACATTTTTTCTTACCAAAAAAACCCCAACCACACAACAGAACCCACAAACAAAAATACCCCACCACAAAGCACCTCCACTCTGGAAAACCAAGTGATAGAGTAAATTGTGACAGTCACCTTGATTGAAAATCCAGCTTGAAACACTAGAAAAAAAGGGGTGAATTGTCATACTCAGTCTGCTGTGTAGATGCTGAAATTACTTCTAAATACGTCAGTGATCACCGTTTTATCAGGACATCAAGAAAATGTACTAAACGGCCTCCCCATTGCCAGAAATACCAACTGACACTGTTACCTTCAGCTTAATCCTGTAACTACTGGTGCAGTCCTAGAGTTTGGTACAAAAGTACGTGACAATTGAAAGTAAATTGTAGATCATATATCATGTTTCATTTACAAAATAAATGACATGGGGCTGCCGTAATCATTGGACACTTGTGTTTTCACTGAAAGCCCTTTCTGATGCTGCTCTGTATTTTTGTTTTCATCAATACCACAAGAATGGAGTTCTGTAGAAATTGAAATTAGGCCCAACATGCTGCTGAGTACTAATACTGAAGACTGAAATCAGTTCTAGAGTTGCTCTAACTTATAAAATGGAAGCCCTGTAATAGTGAAGCAAGAGGGGCTTGATTTAAGAAATACAGACATGACTGAGCAGTAAGTAAAGCAGCTTCTTCTTTAGTCATTAGATGGGAAAGCAATTAAAGTGGAACAAGCAACCAAGCCATCCTTTGAGAGTGGTGGTAGGCGTGGGCCGCCACCCCCTCCCCGAAGCAGAGGTCCTCCCAGGGGCCTTAGAGGCGCAAGAGGCGGAAGTGGCGCGAGAGGACCACCTTCAAGAGGGAGTCACTTGGGTATGTATTGACCTCTCTCATTATATACTTGGACAACATACAAGACAATCCCATTGGAAGATGACAATAATCCTACTGGAAAAAAAAAAGTCAAACAGCTGAATAGTGCACTCCTTGTTCTTTATTAAAATGATGAAATACGATCTCGGCAGTTTAGTCAAATTTTTGATTAGGCAAGTACACCTTAAGAAAATGCTTTCAAATATGAAGATTCCTTTCTACAACTAACACTCCACATGACTTTTGCCTATGAAAGAAAAGCAAAACTCCTGCCTTGCACGTGAGAAAGGAAGCTTTCTGGTATTCAAGTTGAAAAAGTGATTCTCTTCCACAAGGGAAAGGGAACTGCCTTTCATTCTTACTAGCAAGAGGACTAAACTTAGAAAATTCTAGGGCTGATCCTTCTAGATCATAGTGGAAGTTAGGGCAGCTAAGCCTTGTTTGTTGTTAAAAAATAGTGTGATAAGTTGGAGCTTTCTGAAGTGGAATGATAGTACATTACTTGATACTGGATATTCCTTAAGATACAGCTATTTATTCAGACTTTTCAGTATCAAAAGAAAACTCTCACTTAACAAGCAAGCAGCACCTGAGGTAAAAAACAGTAAAAGCTGTAATGCAGAAAACCCCCTGGAAATAGTGAAACTTCTGTCTTGAAGAGTCTGTCTAGTAGGTTCTACAGACTGCAGTTCTACAGACTCTGCCTCTGTTCCCTCTCTGTAGGCTCTTGTCTAGTACATCTTCCCAGGTGGCTCTTGTCTTCTGAGAACAGTAACTTGTTGAGCATTTAAGCTGTGACTGATTACAGATATCAGCTGTCCTTTTCCCCTTCTGTCACACTCTGTGGCTTTTGGATAAGTTCTAAAAGACAGTTCTTGACAGGAATTTAGACTGTGGAAAGTTGGACTCTCAATTCTACCAGTAGCATTTAGTAGTAGCTAGAAGACAAGGCTTTGAGATGTAATTTTACGGGTATACTGTCGATCACATAGTGGTAGTTATACTTAGATTATTGTAGTTCAGGCATTAGGGTCATGCAGGTGAGTATCACAGAAATAACAAGTTGTTTTGTGGCTTATCCTTCTAGGATCTTCTCGAGGGCCCCTTCCCATGAAAAGAGGTCCACCTCCACGAAGTGGAGGCCCTCCACCTAAAAGATCTGCGCCTTCAGGACCAGTGCGTAGCAGTAGTATGGGAGGAAGAGGTAAGGACTTTCTGACTTAATTAGTTGCTTGGTCATCTCTAGCACCAGTTTTCCTTCTGGAACTGATGCAAATCATTGGTTCTAACTTCAGTCTGGTGTGGGTTAGTGTATTTTTCTAATGTTCAATTACTTTCATACCAATATAGTTTTGTAGCTGTTGGGAACAATTTGGTGATTTGAGTATGTTCCTTCTAGTGCTGCTTTCAAACTGTATAAACAGAAACAAAGTGTTGTAAATGTAGGCTACAGAGATACTTCTAAAGTGCTCTAAACAATCAACTAGATACTCACCTTGAGTCTTCTGTATAGCTAAGTTAAACTTGAGTTGTTTCTCTTCAGCTCCTGTGTCACGTGGAAGAGATGGTTACGGTGGTCCTCCACGCAGAGAACCGATGCCGTCACGGAGAGATGTCTACATGTCTCCAAGGGACGATGGCTATAGCACTAAAGACGGGTAAATTCTTTTACTGTTGTATTTCGGTGGGGTGGTTTTTTTTTCCTGTTCATAGAAGAATCTTCATTCCTAATCTGCAGTATATGGCTAACATCAGTTCTTGTTCTTCACAGTTACTCAAGCAGAGATTACCCCAGTTCCAGGGATACACGGGACTACGCGCCACCTCCACGGGACTATGCGTACCGGGACTACGGTCATTCCAGCTCCCGTGATGAATACCCCTCCAGGGGATATAGGTACCTACTGTTGGATTTTCCTCCCTGTCACTTTGTTCTTGCTCTGACATTACTGATTTGTACTAAGTCTTAGTAGTCTTTCCTCCTATAGCGACCGTGATGGATACGGTGGTGGACGTGACAGAGACTACTCAGATCATCCAAGTGGAGGCTCCTACAGAGATTCTTATGAGAGTTATGGTAAGAATCCATTTTGAGGATCATGTAATTGTACATAAAATCTGACTTTTACTAGGTTGCTTGTGTTTTAGGAGAAAGTGGCACACTCTTTTTCCCCCGACAGTGAAAGTGCAGTTTTTGATTATCATTTGATCATCTTGTTAAATAAGCTATAAGCTAAAGAAGCAAAGTCTGCAGTTCAGAATTACAGCTGTCTCTGGAAAGTATGGCTGAGTTTCTTCTCTAAAATAACAAGCTGTTCTGGAATACCCAGGCAAGAGCCTGCCTGAATAAACAAACACCGTCTTCATTCCTTCAGAGTCTTTAAATCCACTCACTGCCTGCTATGCAGTCCCCACTTTAAATAAACATTAATGTGGCAGATTTTATTAAGACCGTCTCAATACATACCAAAGAGTAGCAGTAGACATTTAAATACAGCAATTCTGTAAATTCAGATTGAAATTGTTCTCTATAACTTACGGTGTTGCCGTATTACCTGACCATTGACCCTGCAGGTAACTCACGTAGTGCTCCACCTGCACGAGGGCCCCCGCCATCATATGGTGGAAGCAGTCGCTATGACGATTACGGCAGCACTCGAGATGGATATGGGAGCAGAGAAAGTTACTCAAGCAGCAGAAGTGATGTCTACTCAAGTGGCCGTGATCGTGTCGGAAGACAAGACAGGGGTCTTCCCCCATCCATGGAAAGGGGCTACCCACCTCCTCGGGATTCTTACAGTAGTTCAAGCCGTGGAGCACCCAGAGGTGGTGGCCGTGGTGGAAGCAGATCCGATAGAGGTGGTGGCAGAAGCAGATACTAAAAACACTCTTAAACTTTTGGACCAAGACAGATTACTTCTCAAATGTGGAAGTTGTTCTATCTTTACTACCAGAGGACTACTAAAAGGAAAAGTTGTTTTTAACCTTTTTTTATTGTTGCCTGTTAAGTTTTCCCCTCCATGACTTTATGCTTTTGTGAGGAAAAGTTCAAACAATGTTTAATTTCATTTCAAAATTGTTAACATTTCTTTCAGAAAGCAGATGTTAAATGTATAAGCTGTGTACTAGTGTTGTAATTTTCAAAGTAAAGTTTCCCTGAAATGCCACACTTCCCATCTGATTTTCGTCATGAATGGAACAAGCTGTTCTTAAGATCTTCTACACAACATCCAACCATCTGACATGGAGATGGATTGTTCTACATGTTCAGCATCTCATTCTGAAAGTATTGCTTGTGATTTGGAGGGTGGTGGGGATGATTCCACATAAAGCTCACTTGTGCCTAGAATTTGAAGTCACAGTGTTCGTGGTACAAAATGCCTTCAGATCCCTGAGTAAAGAAAAAAGAGGATTTCATTCACTTAACCTGAAAAAGCAAGTGGATAATGCTATTTTCTGCCTTCCTCCTCTTTCAGGAGGAGTTTAAAAAGATCTCCCTTCCAAATAAGTCATGTACATGTAAGTCAGCTACAAAATACTGTTTAAAAAACCAAAACCAAACTCACAAACCATTGACCAATTCCATCAAAGAAGCTGCAAAACGATGCTTACTCATACTGTTTCAAATTTTTGCAACTCTGTAGTGTTTCACTTTTAAAGGAACATCTTTGATTCCAAAGGAGAAAATAAGATAAGCAAAGAAGTCTTTCTCTCCAACTTCTCAAAGGCTTATGGCTTCCTAAAAACAAGTGAATCTTTCAGCATTCCACAGCTGATTTAAATCATCAAATGCCTGTGAAACACCAAAGATGGTAAGCAAAGCAAACTAGTTTTTCAGTCTAAATCAAAATTAAACCAAGTTATTTTCCTCTAGTACAGTAAGACAAGCTGCATGTCATGGCGATGGAAGTGCTGTTTAGATTTTTTAAAAAAGAATAATGCTCCAATGCATTAGAAATTCTCCAAATTCAACATTTCTTCTTGGATAAAAGCAATTATGGCACCAATTTTGAAACTAAAGATGTAGTGCAGCTCACTGTAGACAGACTATTGTCACATAGGGTTGGGAGGGGGTATTTTGTGCCCAGTATCTTTCAGTGAAGATGCTTAAAGAGGCTGCATATACAGTATTCTAGCAAAATTAAAGCCTTGTGAAATCAGGAGTTGGTTTAGATTGACAAATCAGCTTGACTATTGAGAGTTTGAAGCAAGCCATTGCAAACTTGATGTTTAGTTGGATGCCTCTTGAGTTTGACACTGCGTTACAGGGATACCCAGTACCTGTGACAGAATCTGTGGCAAATTATGACTCTAGTAAAGCCATGAAGTTCAAATGATGCTCATGAATATTGTAAACATGAAGACCTCCAACTAAAAAAACCCAAAATGTTTGTACTACTGTTTAGTCCTCAGTAAATTTTGTCGTTCTACTTACGGAGTTAACGTGGCAGCGCACCATTGAAAAGGAATGAGAATCCATAAGCCATGCAACTTATAGATATAAGCCATTCCAGAGATAAGCCAGTGAATCCTCCACCACTTAAAGAAGTAGTAAAACTTGCAACAGAATAATCTGCAAACCCAAGCTCGTGTCATGTTTTTGCAATGGGGGGGAAGCACTATAGCTTGACTTGTTCTGTCAAATGTATTTTTGTCAGTTTATTGTATCTTCTCTTAATTGCAGGGTGATAACTTCTAGAAGATACCACTTCTACTGGAGTAGTGCTGGTTCATCTGTGTTGGTGGCAGAGATGAGTGGTGCCTGTACCAATGCATAAGGTAAATATTACATCAGTGTAGTAGCTGGAAGGAAGATCGTGTTTGTAGGGTTGAATGGACCTTTGTGGCTAAGCAGTGTTTTTGAGTTCTGTTTAAATTTTGCAGGGGAAGGTTTAAGTGGGCTTTGTAAACCAACCAATCAGGAATGACAATGAGAGACTACTCATCTGCAAAAATGGATTCAATTTGGATATAGCTGAGCAAAAATGCATTTACAGATGCACTTTAAATCATGTACCAGAGAGTACTTATAAAAATCTATAGAGCAGATCATAAAAATCTGAACTGTAATAATAAATGTCAGTATAGACATTTAATCAGTCTTTGTTAAACATGCAGGATGAGCAATTGTACCGAGTAAAATCTTGGATTGGGAATTGATCTCTGGAGAAGTCTTGGATTATATTAGACTTTGGGCATCTCCAGAATGGTTTAAAACTCTTTAGATGAGGTGCATTCATGTCTGAAGCCTACCCATTTAAAATTATTTTTCAAGTAGATAGATACATGAGCAACTGTCAGAATTTATGTGGAAGAGTGACTCTTTCTCTGAAAACTTGTAAAGAAAAAGAGAAAGTGCTAGTGGCTGTCAAACTAATAGAGCTTTTCAGAAAATAAGAGTTTCTGTACTAAGTAATTGTTAGTAAAAAAGTTAAAATAACTTCAAGCATGGAAAATCTGCTAAAATGCAGTACAGATTGAAGGCTAAGGACAAATGCATTTTCCAAGAGTATTTGTGTAAGAATCCTGTGTATTTTATTAGCCTGTAAATGTAAGAACCTAATATGTTGTAAGTTTCAAATTCTGGTTTTAAAAACCAACTTTTCAATGGTAAAAAAAAAGCTGTAGCTGGTACAGTGTTGTTTTATCTGACACATAGTTACTGACTTCAGGGATTTCTCATCTTGTGGGAAGGATGGGTTTTCTTGTAGTTTGTAGCCTCAGTTGGGTTACAATTTATTCTTTTTATTGTATTTCAGCAACAACAATTCAATAAATGTGCAGTGCCTTTCTTAGAATGTGCCCATTGTGTTCTGTAAATACTCCTGATAAGTTGCTGTTGTTACATTGATAAGGAAAAATATGCTTTGTTTCAGGATACTAGATTGTATTTTAAATACAGAATCATCACAATTATTTTCTGTTCCGAGTCAAAGGAAGCATAGAGTTAACCAAAACAAAAGCTTGTTGCCCAATCAGCTTTCTATTTTTCTGTCACTTGATAAAATTTCAACAAACAAATGCTATCCTTGTTTCTGTGTTTCTCTTAAATGTGACAGTAGAAATATTTAAATTGTAAATCCTACTGAAAGAACACTGTTTGAACTACAGGTGTCTCTTTAAAGATGAAAAAAATGTTTTTCATTAAAAAATCACTGATGTCACTAGTGTGGCACTAAAGTGGATTAGGGAAATATGTCTAAAAGTAGCATTTCTCTTACCCTTCCCAACTTGCAAGAAACTAGCAGGAGTCAGTTTTTAAATTTGTAGTTTGTGGCAGATCCAGATCATGAATCCTCTAATAAAAAGATGGAATGCTCTCTTTAATACACAGCATCCTAAGATGTTGCCAAACCATTGCATAGGTTGTGTCAGAAAGTTTTCAACTTTTTTTGTATGTGTATGTGCTTCAGTTCTCTATATTAGCTGGGAAGCTGAAGCTTAATTGCTCCTGACATGTGGAAAAGCTGCTCTATCTTGAAAAAATTAAGTGGGTTTTCTCAGTTTAATACATCTATTTTGGCTGTGTAGTAATTGATAGAGGTGTTGGAGACAAAAGCACATCCTGTCAGCCTTCTCTGCAGCTTATTTCCAAATTCTTAACAGGCATGGTACCAGGGAGTAGTAAATAGACCCTACCTTATAGCAAGAAAGGTAATAATAACCTTGTGAAAAATCAGGATGTAATTGTACTAATTCAGCCAGCTGTTTACCTTCTCTTGATTACAAGTTTTATTTAATTCATGGCACAATATTACTGACAGGCTGGTACCAGTATATATATCAGTGTGTTCCAGGACTCTTGAGTATCATGCTGAAATTATCAAGAGCTGGTAGGATTTTGTGGTGGGCAGAGTTTAGAAGGGGAGTACAAAGAGGAATTGCAGAAGCTTAACTTGCCCTGGAGACAGTGTTGAATGAGAAGTGTGCAGTAATACAAGTAATTCCTCAGGGCATTTTGGTTATTGCAGTTAGCTATTGATGCACTTTCATACTGTTGGGACAGATTGAATACAATCCAAATGTATTGTGTATATAAAAACAATTCAAAGATGATTTAACTTTTTTGTCTCTTGGTGTCTAAGAGGATACTAACTTGTGTTTCCTTTTTTCAGTTGTGATGACTAGAAGGTGGCAGTGCAGCAGTGGATGTGTGCTGGAAAATGGAAGGATTACAGAACACAACTGATACAGCCTGGCTTTTGAGTGTGGTGTTGCCCACCATTTGTTTTAAAGGGTTGTGTTAGCATTCAGGAGTTGCCTTTGAAAGTAGCACTACTAATCTGTTGGACATACAAAAAAATTCCTGGTGGAAGCCAACTGCTGTCTGCCATAGCAGAACATCCTCCCAGAGTCCAGAGGGAGCCTGTTTGTTGGTCAGTACACACATCAGTATGTTCTGTAGCACAGAAATACTTTAGTTGCCCTTTACACGTGTACTTGCCATTTGTGCTGAAAAAAGAGCAAGTTATACAGAAATGAGTCTTAGTCCTCTAAAATACAGAGGACTAATTCTTAGAAATTCTTCTTCACTAAGAAACCATGAAAAGTTTTATTGTCTTACATTAGAACTTCTGTCCAGGTCTTCTGGATGAGAGGAAGGAAGTACTGAGACAGTGATTAATTTCCAGATTAATTAGTGTTCAGTGTGTACTCAGCACTGCATCTCTTGCAAGTTGATGCTTTCTTCAAAACTGCACCTTGGTTTTGATGCCTTTTTATCTTACATACATGTTGGTGAGCCATTGATGTGAGAGGAATCCTCAGCCACTGGTGTTTCATGGAGGAAGTCCTAACTTCAAAATAACTGAAGTATTTAAACAACCATGGATAATAAAGTTTATACTGACTTCTGTGATGGACATAAAGGTGTCTCATTTAAACAACTTTCAGTTCATAATGAGAAGCTAAAGAAGAAAAAGCATGTATGCCTTGTCTACAGATTTAAGTTTTGGGGTTTTGGGATGAGGATATCATTTAAAATTCAATTGTGGGCTGCAGATTCTAGGAGTGAGTAAGTAGATGAGTAGAATTGCAGTATTTCCCAGGGTTAATAAATTTACTGTTAAAAAAAGTTACGGGTTTTGGCTTTTTTTGTTTAATTAAAAGTCTTACTCAGAGACACTTTAATAGTGAAAAAGGTTACTAGTGTTAGATCTTCTGCAAGAAAGATTAACAGTGTACTATTAAGAGACTCCCATTTCAGCAGTAGCTTATAGTCTGGTTGATGCTGTTCAGGCTGAACTGGATCATGCTACCTAAGATGTAATGCCAACTGAGCAGCTATCAAGAAAAAAACCTGCCTAAAATGCTAAATAATGAGAGTGTGCTCTGATTTAGATTGTTAGCACATGTGCTGATTCAGACTTCATTGAAAGCCACTAGTTGAAATGTGTCAGTAGATTCTCCTGCACACAAATACTCTGGTGTTGTGTTGGGTGTTTTCTTTCTGTGCTGGAAGAGTGAGTTACATAAACAGGAATGACTTTGAGGAGAACTACTCAAAATGGTTTTTGAACATGTGACTGTTGTTCTTCACTTGCTCCTTTTGCTGTGCCATTCTGCTGTGTGTGATCATTGGCTATAGGACACATGCCCTCTTTTATATTTATTTTTTAAATAACACTGCTATTTAGTCATCACTGGTGTAAATCAGGCTGCAAGTTAGGTATTTGTAATTAAGTTGACTCTGCAAGGGATGATTGACAATTCCACTTGATTTGTCCCTGTCAGCAAATAGCCAAAGTTGAAGCCTTTCCAAAGATCAGAGAGAGACACTGTTCCTTTATGAGTGGCTCTGCTTTCGTACTCTGGGTGTGACAGAATTAATGTTGGTGTGGGAGTGGATGAACAAGCTGGAATGTATTTAGATGGGTCCTTTCAAAATGATGTAAGGTTGGTCTTAAAGTGGCTAATCACAAACTCCATAAATTTTTGGGCCTTCTAAATACACATATCTGCAGGTCTTTCAAGCAGATGGTAATTGTTCAAGATGTGGGAAGTATTTTAATTGTAGTTGCAACATTAATAGCTGCAGCAGCTGCATGTGAAATAGTCTTAAGACTAAAGCTGCCCATCTACACAAAATGTTTGCTTTGGAGGAGGAAGTGAGTGAAGTACTTTGGTGTTCAGGTTTTCAGTGTTGTAAGGAACAAAAGAAATGCTTCCATCAAAAGCTCTTGTTCTGACGAGGTGACTGAAGTGTCCTCCATATACACATGTTTTTCCCCAGCTGAAAAATGACCATTAGGAGTTGCCTTGCCCACTGCAGATTTGGAAAAAGAAAGTACAAAAGGAGACTGTGTGTCTCCACTTTGCAAAACACTGCAAAAAAAACCAACAAACATGGAAAAAAAAGTACTCATCAGAACTGGAAAAAGAAAAAAAAAGGAACTAAATTTCCAGTTAATAATGTTTAAATGTTTTGCACACCTGGATAGTTGTAGCTGTGCCTCAGCAGTGGGTTGTGATGGCACCACAGCCAGTTTTACTGTTCATGCTCTGTAGCTTGTGTTACGAGTATTTCCACATAATGGAGAACTAGAACTCATCCCCAAGTCCTAAAAAAATGTGTTTCTAACTCTGAAAAGGCAATTCAGATTTACTGGAGGCTGTTAAAAAACGTCCTCAGGTAGGTCCCAGTACCAGCCATAACACCTGGAAAGCAGAGGCACAAGTCCATGCTCATTAACTGTACAGTTTATCCTCTTGCTGTTCCATTTCTCCCTTCCCTTTAAATCACAAGTCTAAACAGTTCTGGGGTACTGGTGCCTTGAAAACAGTTCTTTCAAGTAACAGGGTGAGGAATTGGCTCAGAACATTGTCACCAAGAAATTCTGGTCTCTAGGATAATTTGTTCCTGTTGGATTGCTTCAATCCATGATGTTCCAACTTCTTTGGCATCCTCAACATAATTGCTTCATTCACCATCTGCTCTGGGGAAAGGACAGTTAAAAAGATGACTGGACTGTTCTAAATTGCTATGATAAGTGATATCAGAGACTGCCCTGAGCAGGGTGGAAAACTGATGGTGCTGCCTACAGTGGATCCTGAAGAGCTGGTGGAAAGGGATATCTTAATAGGACAAGTGAAACAGTTGGGAAGTTTTATTCTCAGCTTTGGATGACAAATTTCTGATATTTTTTAAGTTATCCAGATGTTTTGAGAGATTATCATCTTCCAAAAAAAACATTTTGTGCACTTGGACACAGTAGTGGAAAAAAATATTTGTGCATAAAGTGCATGATCAGAATTTAAAAATCGGACAATAGAAAACTACTATAAAAGGCAATTTTAATAACTAGGGTTGCCACATAAAATTGAAAATGTTTATTTAAAGTTGGTGTGACATTCTTCCAAATCGTCATCAGTTTGGATTCAATTTTAACACTATATATACCTCATTATTTATAGACAAATTTATTTCTTTGGGCAATGACCCCAAGTTCAGACCAAGTTTTCCAGGTGATAGGTGCCAGCTGCCACTTGGAAGAATTCCCTAGGCGAGATATTTTTGGTGGAATAAGTCTTCACCTAAAATACTTCTGTTTTCAATAACACTGAAAACATGTATTTAAAGATCTGCTTTCTCTAACGGTGCAAGAAACTACTTAATTTTAAAGACCATTTCCTACCTTAGAGGAACTACTGTTTCCCAAGATTTAGCGAGTTTCTGTGCTGAGAAAAAAAAAAAAAAAAGTAGTTTCACACTTGGGCTGTGCAAGCAGCAGCAGAGGCAGGAAGATGCAATCACGGATGTGGGCTCCAGTGCTGCACAGAACGGCACTGGTGGCACAACTCTGCGCCATGAATCCAGAGGAACAAACTGTAACCTGGCTTATTTCATTGGGAGTCTTAAATTCCCCTAAGAAAATCGTAGATGATCCGGAGGAGTTCCTGAAAACTGCTCTGAAAGATGGAACTGTGCTTTGTAAACTCATTAATCGACTTCTTCCGGGATCTGCAGAAAAGGTAACGCTTTCTGATGTATTTCACTACCCTGAGACAGAGCTCTGCTCTGTGAAACACTGCCCGGGGTGTTTGGGGTCTGGTGTCCTCTGGTGAGAGGAGCAAGGAGCTTCAGAGGGATAAACACTTTGCATTTAAGTTTCTAACAGCAAAGTGTGATTGTAGCTTTTAGTTCCTTGGTTTTGTCTCTACATCCAGAAAAACCCTCAGAAGGTTGCAGTTGGCTGAGTTACACGTGTTCATTCAGTGGCAGGAAATACTGGGCCTACCAGAGATCAGAGTACCTTGGTTTTGAATAGAAGGATATGCAGTTTGTCTGTATTTACGTAAATATCATTAATTACAACTGTAAACATATTCACTCTTTCAGAACTCTTACTGCAAAACGCTTTGTTAGTCAGGAAATACACTGGAGAAGCAGATTAGGGCAGGAATAAACAATAACCCTTGCATCCGTGTTGTTTGGTCTGTCCCAAGGCCAGCAAATCCATTGGTACTGAAGCCATGTGAGTGCCTCCTGTTATCTTCACCAGGTGTATATTTGCAGTCCAAAAGCATGGTAAGAAACTGCAGAAGAAAAAAAGGGAAGAAATTCAATGATAAATAGGAACTGGCAACACAGAAGAGAAGCTGTTTAATTAAAAAAAGACAACACAACAGGCTCTCCACCCTATAAAACAGGAGCCTTTATTATGCAAAAATCAGTTTTGCCAGCATGTAATGGTTGGGGCAGTGTGTCGTTAAAGGTCATCAGTTTCCCACTGTCACTCAGGGCACTGTCATATGTTGACATTCAAAACAAGATGCCGACCATGTCGATGTATTCATCACTTCCTCCAGTGGCTTTCTTCCTGCTACAACAGCTTGCCTGCCACCCCCACCCGCCCCCTGAAGAAGCTTCCCTAATTCAGTATAAAACGCACATGTCAATATTCATGCAGGACTTCTCAACGCAGGCGACACGGGAGGTAATGCAATGAGCTCAGTGGATTTTCTTTCTTTAGTATTGCCTGGAGCCTAAAAATGAAGCTGATTGCATCAGTAATATTCAAGAGTTCTTGAAAGGCTGCACACTCCTGAAAGTGGAGGTAAGTCAGCTTGGATCCTTTCTTTTATTGTTATAACTTGACAGTTTAATCAGCCTTCTGAAGGGAAGCCAGGTATCAGAGGGACTAAGTTGGTATCCATTCCTCATCTTTTGTATTAATAACATAAATCAGAGCGTGGGTAATTTAATATTCTGTCTGGAAAATTTGGAAACACAGTTTATTGGCTGTGAGCTTAACAGATTCCTTCCTGTCTTCTGAGAAAAACCTGAGTGGTCAGACAGACAGGCAGCAATAACAGGAGGTCTGTCTAAACAGCTTAAACTGGACCTGTTTACAATTTTTTTCATTATTAGAGGAGAGGACTTGCAGTTTTTAGCCTTGCTTTAATAGATAAGTGTAACAGTCTTAATACTGCAGTATTTTTTCATCTGTTGCAACTGTTGTGTGAGGTTCTGTCAAACACATATTGTTGCTTACAAATAAAAATAATCCCTGTGAGGTCAAAAGACACCTTTTCAGTGGCTATTCAATGTTGATTCTTAAGCATAACTTGTATTTGCAAAATTCTAAATGAATCACTTCAGATTTAGCAACTAATCTTGCCATCAAATTTTTTGCTATTTGCATATGGACTTAAAGACTTAAAGACTATCACACTTAAATTCCTACAGTAAAAAAGAAACCTGTAACTAAGCATCATCATTGTCTCATTTGAAATATGCTCAAGATTGTGGAAAAAAATGTATTCTGAAGACAAATTCTGCCAGAAGCAGGGACAGCATCCTTGGGCATTACACAGAATATTCATGCACCACAGTGAGAGAAGTCCAACCCACAGTGGCTCTGCTCCTGCATTTTTCCTTTGAAAGTCCAAACAAGCAAAGGGCCTTTCTTCTCTTCAGAGGTTTTTAGCTAACCAGCTAGAAATGTGCTCATTCCAGAACTGTCTCCCTAGCCTGTTGTTTCCCAGTAATGCATTTTTTGAGCCTGGTGCAGCAGCCCAGTTTTAAGAGCAGATATATATAGAATCTCTGAAGGACTATCACATCAGAAATCAGTTGTTGCCACTCCTCTGCTACTGGCCATGTGATTTCCTCCATTTTTCTGAGAGTTTATTTTTCTATTTGCAAACTGATCATAAAATGGTTGTGGTGGAAAATATTTTAAAAAATAGGAAACTTAAACAGCTAAAATACAGGACAAGGGAACAGTCCACGACTGTTGTACCTGGTAGTTTTGACAGCCTGTTCTGCAATATTGCAGGCACAGTCCACAATTTTCAGATAGTTAGAACTAGCAACATTGTGTGTTCATCTCTGGGTGTTCCACTGATCCTCCACATGCCTTTTTTTCCTTGGCTTTAATAAATTAAAGGTTTCTTTTTGCTTCTAATTTATAACCTGCTTTATCTTTGAAATATTCTGAGCCTCCAGTAACTTCCCTCATGCTCATGTGGTTGCCCCTGTCCTGTCTGCTGAGAGGAGACCTCAAAAGCTGAATAAAAGCCCAGATCTCTCAAGCTCGAGTTTAAATTTTGCTGTGAAATTAAAATGATTTATTCTTAGTTTTTTCCCAAAATATTGTCACAGCAGAATGCAATGAATGACAGGAATTTTGCTTCTTCCTGGCTCCTCTCTGGAGCCTCAGACAGAGGAAGGCTTGAGGTAGGACAGCTGAGAGGGTGGGCAAGACATGGCACAGGCAGAGTGCTTATGCCTCCCTCCGACTCTTCTCCCATGGTGCCAGCTTTTCTGAGTCCTCTGAAGGCAAAGCTGGAGCAGACAGGAAAATCCTTCTAAAAGCTGCCCTGTTTGGACCCTTTTGGCAAGGAGACTAAGCAGCATTCCTACGGATGGTCCTCCCTCATGCCTGATCCTTACTTTGCCTCAGGAAGGGCCACTGCCCCTCAGAGCAGGGTTCTCTGCAGCACATTTACTCTGGAAGCAAATCTGGAGTATCAGAACAGGCAGGGAACTGCCTTCTTCTGAGATCTGTTAGCATTGAAGTTGCAGTGATCAGGTATTAGGTCAAAGGAAAATGAGCATAGGATAGGGAATCTGTCCTGCTCCAGCAACCTAGCCTGAGAAAGGAGTAACATCAGCAGAGGTCTTGGCTTAATACATTTGAATTCCCTGACAGCCATCCTGCTGCTTACCCAAACCTTGGGTTTGACAATAAAACCCAATGGTTCTCAAATTCTGCCCTTCTCCAAATGCCACAGGGAACTCTTGCTCCTCGGATATGAAGACGTAGGTAGCTTGATATTGGACCTGAGCTGCTTCTCCTATCTTGAGACTGACAAGTGCATGTTAAGGTCAAAGATTCTGTTCCCATTGCAGACGTGAACAAAAGAGGATGTTCTGAGGAAACTGGGAGCTCACAACTTCTCCTCTGGATACTGACTTATATAAAAGGGCCTCATCCTGGGGAATATAAAACATGATATTAGCATCCCATCCTAGCATCCCGTGGCTTTATTGTACTTTGCCATTGTACTATTATACTATGCCTTCAATTTGATTTTTGTAGTAGATGTTTGTGCAGCTGCCATTTGGAGCTGAATACACCAATTCACTGCACATTGCTGGCATGCAGGGATGGTGGTCAGTGTAGAATGTAGTGTTTCCAACAGTTCTGAGTTGAAACCCAAGTCCAGCCTTCCACTGAACAGATCCTGTGTGCCAATCTCTTCCAGGAGGAGGGAATGTAAAGGGGTTACTGCTGCAGAGCTACACATATGCACTTTCCTCCTACCCTTCTTTGTTGTCCTGGTAACTCAGTCTTAGGAAGTGGAAGACACAGTGAGGCAAACAGCAACTTCTGTTTTACAAGAGCAGTGAAATGTTTGGACATAGTGGACATTTGGACATAGGGGAAGAAGGACACTCTGTGACCTTCCTGCTTTGAGTTGGCTCCATTAAGTTGAAGGAGTTCCACAGGCTGGTGGTGTGAGTTGGAAGAATCCACCTCATAGCAGGGTATAAATAACCAAATTCTTCCTTAGCTTCAGCCCAGGACTGAAGCCTGCAAACATTTGCTGCTCCACATGTGTTAGTCCTAAAAGAGATGGCAAGCAGGGGAATCACCTTATCCTTCTAATCAGACAAGTGCTGTAATGAGGTCAAACAATGATAAACGTGTCCAAAATTTTCCAACTGCTTTTCAGTGCTAGAATTTGATCTAAGTTATAAGGATGTTCGTCAATCCAGCTCTGCTGAGACAGAAGATTAGGAAAAGGACATGGGCACCTCTTTGGAGATTAAGTGTCCTTAGAGGATTCTTTCATGGTTTGGACTGAGGAACAGTGCAGATGACCTGACAGTGCTTCATTTACACTGTGGCTTCAACCTCTGAGCTGAACATCTGACTCAAGACTGATCCAGTGAGTGGGTACTGCTAAGGCAGTGCCAGCTGGATGCACGTGGGTTAAGGTGGGAAGTAGAAGGCAAAGGGTTCTGTCCTGATGACCAGGTGGAGTCTAGTGTAGAAGAGACAGGGAAAAGATGATGATGAAAGAGAAAAATCATAGAAAGCTCCTGGCCTAGATTGTTCTTCTGGACACAAATGGGAACTGTTTGCTTTTGCTCTTGACATCAGTGTGCGTGTAACAACAGCAGCTCAATAGCTAAGCATTTGCTGCTGAAGGAGCGTAAGTCCTCCATTCAGCAGCAGCATTTCATTGCTAACACAACCACAACTTCTGGCAAGGCACTGCATTTTTGTGGACTAAGAATGGTATCTGCAAGATAAATCAATAGCTTGATCAAACCTGGCTGCCCAAATGATCATAGAGCATGCAGCAGGTCGCTGCCATCATGGGCAGCAGAGACACTATTTCTGCTCTTGGAGGTAATTGCAACCTCCACCAAAGTGTTTGTAGCTGGACTGAGGGTGTGGGAGAGCAGATGAAAAGTCATCACCCTCTTGGCTCCTCATCCATGTGCTTCCAAAACCTGGTCTGCTTTGGCTTCGCTCCAAAGCGACATTATCTTTCCTAGCTGGATAACGTCAGAAGTGAGAGCTCCTGCCCATCACCGACCAGCACGAGCACTAGGGAATGGGTCTGTCTGAACTCAGATTGACCCAGTGTCCCAGATATCCCTGGCTCCAGATGTGGATGGGAGGTGTCTCTGACACCCCTGTGTCCCTACATGGGGTTGGCATCTACAGCCAGGCTTCACCCTGGATGTCAGTGCAGTGCTGCATTCCCTGCCTATGCTGCAGCCCGCTGGTGTGCTGAAGCGTCTGGGGATTTTCATGTTTCCTGCAGGGGAATGTTCCCCAGCAGATGGGCACAGGCAGCAGAGGCACCGTGCTCGCCGCGGGGAGGACATGCCATCTCCGAGCATTCACTGCCTCAACTGAACTGTGCCTCATCTACGGGCCCTTCTGCAGCGTTTCTCTTCTCAGTGCTGAAAACCCGCTGCAATTACTGGTTCCATAACCTGGGTATTCCTTCCTTGTCCTATTCCTTCACCCTCATTTTTACTGTCCTTTTAAATTTTCTTTGTTTTCCCTTTCTCCCCTCCCCTTTCTGCTTTTCCCTTACTCCCTTTTCCTTTCCTTTCCTTTCCTTTCCTTTCCTTTCCTTTCCTTTCCTTTCCTTTCCTTTCCTTTCTTTCCCTTTTCCCTTTTCCCTCCCTCATTTCTTTTTCTCTTCCCTTACCCCTCTTTCCTAACTCATTTTTTCCCGTTCCCACGCCGTTTTTTCCTTCTCTTCCTTTCCCTGATTTACTTTTTCCCTTCCCCTGGCCTTTCCCTTCTTCCCTTTCCCACCTCCCTTTCCC
>WEIV01022630.1:390087-469191 GCA_013390005.1 Calyptomena viridis | reverse complement strand
GAGCGCCCGAAGCGCTGCATCGCTGGCGGCCGGAGCGGGCGGGGGACGGGCGGCTCCAGCCCCTGCCCTCGGGTTTGGGGGTTCGCGTTTGGCCCCAGCTGGGGTTTGCCGGGGGTTGACTGACTGTGGACAGCGCGGACTCGAAACAGCCCGGCTTCCCCCAACTTTTCTGCACCTTCCATCCCGAGACTGGGATTTTGGGTGCTGATAACTTGCTAAGATGCAGGCGGGTTCGGTTTTTCGTCCTTCCCGAATAACTGGGTGCTCTTCTGGTCGCGGAGCAGCGGTCTCTGTCACCCCGTGGCTGCCTTTGGCGGAGGGCTGGCGGTGCGGCAGTGCAGGGTTTCCCTCTCCCGGTGCGATGTCTGACGGAGCAGCCGGAGCGTTTCACCGAGGGGAGCTGCGCTCTGTGGTCCTGGGAGTCAGAAACGCGTGTTAAAGGAGATCCTCAAATGACAGCTGTAGATTTAAACGCGGTTTTACTTACATCCACCTGATCATCCATGAGTTAAAAGTGGAAAAAAGCCTTTCCCCCCTTTATTTTTCTTCTAGCTGTGGCTTGCGTAAAATTATGGATGGATTGTGCTGGAAAAAGTAATTTTTAGCTCATAACTGAGGACTCTTCTCTATGATGATTTTATTTGTGAACAAGCTGCAGAGTATACTTACATTACAGTAGCTGATCCAGAAGGGTTTCCACATTGCCTTGGTTACACAGTAGCTATTCCAGACAATTTCTCCATGAAGAAGTCCTAAATGTTACTGCTTGCTTTTGTGCTGGAGTTTTTTGCATATCCTTCTCCCCACCATTTCTCTCTGGACTTTGTCAGCCTGATGACTTTGAGCTTACAGCATTATTCTGTGCAGTGAAGGATTCAGGATGTATTTTACTACTTTGGTCCTTAGGAAAAAAAGCCATTCATTCGAGGCAGGACTCGTTTTTCTGGAATTACTGAAGTGGAAGAAAAAGGGTATGACTGAGAAAATGACACACCAGAGAGATGCACGCAAGCATCCCAGGCTGGCTGTTTACTTTCCTCTTGTGCAACTGTAACATCTCGTCCTCCAGCAGCTGCCAAAGGGGTCAGTGCATGTCCGGGCTCTCCGTTACCATCTCCTTTTCCACGGAGACACAAACATCTCTGCTCAGGGCTGGAGGTGATGCTCAGATAGCACTGCCTGCAATTTCAGGGCAGCAAAACTAGTTCATGCACCAGCTGGCAGAGGGGATGGGGTCTGCCCGGTCCAAAGGAGCAAACCCAAGTGAGCACAGGTGCTAGATCAGCTCAGAAACAGCCCAAGGTAGGTGAGGGTGTCCCGAAATGTCCAGAGCAGTGGGTGCAATTGGAGCTGTGGAGATACTGGTTTTAATGTTGTAATGACAGCAGGTTGTTCCCCCTCTGAGCATGGATTACATTTCTTTAGGGCAAAACCTTCCTCCTGGTATTGAGTGGCTGACACAATTTTAAAATATATTCTCAACAAAGAGCAGTCTTTGTGCTGCCCGTGGTGGACTTTGGTGCTGCACTGATGTGTCTGTTGAGAGGAGGAGATGCTGTGAGCATCCAGGGCTGCAGAAGAGGCCAGTCCCCTTCCTATTTGAAATATGCCAAGTGTACTCAAGGAGCTTTATGTGGAAAAAAAGAAAGGGCCGTTTTAAAGGGCAGTACTACCCTAAAGGTAATTAAGATTTGTGTCCTTATTTAGCAGGATACACTCTTTAGTGCATTGGAAATGTTCGTAGTTAGATGGTGTCTGCCAGGAGAGCTTTAAAATCATCTTTCCTGTTCATTGGATTTGTGGATCTGTGGTCTCCATCTGCAAGACAACATGTATTTGGGAATTAGCAGATGGTGCCTTGGTGGTACTATTAACAGGGACTTTTTGTATCTCATATTTGCTTCCTAAATGATAGGATTTGTATAGTCTGTGTGAAGTTGAGGGCATTTCTCTGGTGTTAGAGGGAGCTGCAGTGTTTTGGAAACTCAAGCTGCCCCTCATTGTGCTGGTGGTGATTTCTGAAGAGCTCAGTGTATGAGATCCAGGTTATGAATCACAGAAAATAAGCCCTTGCTAATATGTATTTCTGTTCTGCAATATATGGCTTAGCAACACTGAATTCTTTGGGGTGGAATTTTTGTATACAAAATAACTGGGTTTGTCTTCCTGTAAAAAAGTGTAAATGGGCTATATGTGCCATATTGCAATAGCAGAAAATTCTGTGTGTGTTAATTCTACTGTGGAAAATATGTGTGTGTTTATACATAGATCTGTATATACAGCCTCATTCTCTTCAGCTTTTGATAACAAAAATAGCAACAAAATCTTTCCTTCCCTCAAGGCCAGCAATAACCTTCTCGGTGATTTTCAGAGGAGCCCCTGCTCTGCAGACAGTGCTGATTCCTTCCTTCCCTGTCCCCAGCGTTACTCCAAATGCTGCCGGGTCCCCCTGCCCTTCCCACGCTGCCTGCAAGCAGTGCCCCAGGAATTCTCTGGCTGTAAAGGAAATGAGACTCGTCAGCCCTGAATAAACACCCTTCCCCTGCAGAGACATACAGGCTGCCTAATCCTCACCGTCACCCTCCAGCAGCGTGGGTGGCTCAGCCAGAGTGAGATGTTTTGGGCTTGACTGACCAAGTTTCTCTTTCACAGGTGTTTGATCCACATGACTTGTACACCGGAGACCAGTTCTCCAAGGTCCTGAGCACATTAACAGCTGTAAATAAAGCAACTGAAGGTAAGAAGAAAGGTTTTTTTTCTGTTGTCTTTTCAAGTTCTTGTGTGGGTGCAGGTCTGGGGTTTTTTGGGTTTTTTTTTTGCTAATTCCTAGTTTATGGTGATGTCTGGAGGCTTGGGAAATTGTGCTGCCAGCACCAATGCCTGATGGTGGATGGTGGGATTGCCATTTCGTGCTTCTACCAACTCTGGGTTTAGATGTGGTGTTTCACAGTTGCTGTGTGCACCCTGCAGAGCTCGATTATCGCTTTACACTGATGGTCCTCTGCTCAGTTTTGACAGTATTAAGGGACTTCAAAGTAGGTCATTGTAAGGGAGCCTCAATGTAAATGAACGTGCACCTCCCAAAATGCAAATATCAGATTTTAAATAGTGTGTTTTAAAGCCGAAGAGAAAAACAGCTCCATCTGCATAATATCTTTACTGAATGTCAAAACAAATGTTGTTGGCAGTTACTCAGTCAATTGTATTGATGTTTTCCTCTCTCTCCTCTCTCTGGTTCCATGAAGTAGGCTGCTGGATTTGGGAATCAAGCTGATGGCTTGTCCTGCATCCTTAGGAGCAGGAGTAGGCTGCTGAAGCAAAACAAATCAGCTCATCTTGTTTCCATCCCAGATATGTAGCTGTTCTTTACAGGCTGCTTTAAACTGATACTCAGTCACACAGGCTGTGAAAGGAGGAGTTCAACAGAGAGGACAATGGCAGTGTGGTTCTCTGGGGAAAGGGTGAAAGGACCAGGAACAGGTCTGCATGGAGCTGGGAAGAGTTCACATGGTGGAAAGCATTTCCAGCCCCCATTGTACAGGTGTCTTGGGACAGAGTCCTGCACACCCAGTAAAGTCCAGCCCCAGAAGAAGAGTTCAACTTCTCTGTTGCAGGTTACATTTTAAATGATTTAAAGGAGGAAAATTCAAAATGAAAACTCATAATTTTTCTTTCATGGGAAGGTTTTTCTCTTGACTTACTGAATTTTGCCTAGTTTTGGTTTGTGGTGGTGTTCTCCATTATTTTAATTCTCTTTCAACTGAGTTTTTGCTTTTGGATTCTCTTCTGCTAGTACAGAAATGGCTCAGGTATTCAGTGAAACAAACTCTTTACTAGGAGTAGACCCTCTCCTCCCTTCTTTGTCTTTTCTGAAGCAAGACTTTATAAAATCCTATATATAAAAATATACATTATATTTATACATTATATAAACTGTTGCATAAACTATCATGCATCTATTGTACATCAACATATAATTTATGTCTACTAATGATATATAATTCATAATAATAATAGTGCATATGCGTACACACACACACATGATTTGTACACACACACATGATTTGTACACACACACACATGTGTGTAATGCTGCTCTGAAGAAGCCCAGGCTCTTTGGCTGCCATTCTGCAGCCAGCACTCAGCTCTGCTGACAGCTCATTCCCTAGAAGTCTGGGAATGGTAACGTGGCCTCAGCACATCACATCATCCCAGCCTCAGCACATCTCCCAGCCTCTCACTGCTCCATTCCCAACAGTGACTCCAGGTGGAAGCTTTTGCAGTTCAGTATGATGGGGGATATAAAATGTAGGTTACCTCGGGATCAGCCTCTGCAAATGCTGCCCTTGTGATCGACATTTGCTCCATTATTCTGAAAGCAAAAAGAGTGAGAAACTTTCCTGCTTCTGCGCTTTCCCGTTGCTGGACCAGAGGGGTGTGATGGGTGTGTGCCAGTGGGGCAACAAGGCCACAGTGCCATTCTCACAGCAATCCCCTATTTACAGCCCCAATTCCATTCCTGCAGCCACTCATGTCCCAGCTCAGCCTGGGACAGGACTTCTGGGAAATAGTTCCAATCATATGTTAGTGACAGGGCTATAGGGAAGCTGGGATCCTCTTGGTTTCATGGCAAACATCTGTTTGAACATATGCTTTCTCTGTTCAAATGTTGAAAAGCGCAATGCCTGTGATATAATTATCTCCTCAGGCAGAGAGCACCCTTGGGAAAAGTATAGGGTAAAATAAATACATGTCTAAAACGTTTGCTTTTTGGTGGCTTGGCCAAGTTCCTGAGGAGCAGGAGCCTGTGTCCTGCACACCACCACTGCAGATGGTCCAGTTTGTGGGTCTTTCCAGAGGCCAGGGGCTGAATGGAGCATCAGGACAAGCCTGGTGTGAGCTACTGCAGCTCCTGCCATGGCCAAGGCTCTGGCTGCCTCTGCATCCTAACACCCACAGCGCTGCTGCATCCCAGCACCCTTGTCAGAGGCAGAGGGAAGTAGGTGTCAGCTAAGGAAACGCCGTGGGAATGTGTTTCTGAGCATCCATTTGAAGTCCAAGTCCTCATGTGTTTGTGGATCTTGTTATGCAAATAACTGGAGGCATCGTTTGTGGCAGATAAACTCATAGTTCAGCAGCTGTCTGTCAAATAGCAGCAATATGGAGCTTGATGCTTTTATCTGCGAGAGAGGGCAGGGGAGGAAAACCAGCTGTGCTGGATCAGACGAGGCTCATCTGCCAAAAATAGTGTAGGAATGTGAGCAGAAAACCCAGCTATTTTAACCATAGTTTAAGCAACATATGGCAGCAGTGTTCCATGCTGGACCAGGCATAAAATAGGACGCTGTCATGATGCAATATAAATGATACACTTCCCTGCCAAACTGTCAAAGTCAGTTTTACATTTGTTTCTAGGTTGCTGCAGATATTTATAAAAGCTTTGGAAGATTGGGAGGGGCCGGGAGAAGCATAGAATCTACAGTAACCAAGTCATTTCCGTGGGACTGTGGCTGATGACTTGAATAAGCGAAGTCTGGACTCGCGGTTTACGCCCTCCCTTTTCAGAAGGAATCAGGGGAAGAACATCTCACACTGGCAGCCGGCCACCCCCCTGGCCTGTGAGTTGCTGGGAGCAGCCAAAACCGCTCCTGCTCAAATACTGGGATGCTTCAGAGAGAAAAACCCACTCTGTTGGCAAAGTGGGTTTTCCATGCAGAGGGATTTTGCTGTTGCTGCAGCCCAGGGATCTGGGAATTCACCATGCGGTTGTCAGGCAGTTGTGTAACGAGCAGGGCAAGAGAGAAAACTGACTCACTGACAGCACACAGGATTTAGCATGGATGTTGTCCATTGCTGGAGCTTGGACTGGGCAGACTGGTGTGTGGGTATGGTGTGACTGGGCGTTTGTAAGGCAGCAGCACCTGGAAGTTGTAGTCATGGACCTTGTCCCCATTGTGCAAGGGGTTGGAGAGAGACAAAGCAACAGTTTGTTGCTGCAGGTCCAATCTAAGGATCCGGTGTTTTCCTATTGAAACAAAATCCTCCGGGGAGAATAAAAGCCCAGCTGAGTTCCTGTAACTCCCACCAAACTTCCCCTTCAGAATGAATTTTCCATGTTGACATTCAGACAGGAGGAGAATGGGGCAACAGCAGCCTTAGAGTTTGTGTTTTCCGATTCCTGTGCACACTTGTCCTGTCCTTCTCCTCTTGCAGCATTTTCAAGGAAGAACTCCAAATGTGATCCAGGGACTAGCACACCCAGCAGAGTGATTCCTTCAGACTGCTCTTGTCTGTCCTGCTTTTGATGTCCATGGGCATGCTAGGCCCCTAGGTCCACACTGCTGGTGGGAAATGACAGCTCTGGAATGCAGAAATGTTCTAAAATCTGAAGCAAAGCTGTAAGGCAAATCTTAAAGGCCTTTCACAGTTCAGTGGAAAAATAATATCTTCTGTTGCATTTTTTGGCCACGTGGCACATAGAAAGGAGCCGATCTGAATTGTGTCCCACTGTGTGGTGTGGGGTACAATAGCACAGAAGTATTGGGAATTACTGGGTGGCTTGAATCCCCTGTTTTTACCCCTCTGCAGCATCAAGCAGGATTCTGGGGCTGAGCACTGCCAGGCCACTGACTCAGGCTCTGCATAGTTGTGACCAGGAAACTTTTTACCCTCTGGCAACTTTTCTGGTATTGATACAGGAACAAATCCCTAATCATAAAAACAGATGTGTCAGAGCAGCAACATTGCCTCCAGCAACAGGCAGGTGGGGGCAGGAACAAGCCTAGAGACTGGTTTGCAAAGCAAGGAGCTCTAAGTGTGTGAAGGAGGCAACTCCAAGAGCTGCTGGGATGATCTGAGCCTTTCCATGAGCTGTCCATCTCCTGGGGATGACACTTCTGTCCTTCCTCAGCATGGCTTGAATTCCTCTCTCACATGGCTAGTGGCAGTGGTCCATGAACAGTAATCAAAATAGTGCCTAGCCTCTTTCAGCTGGATAATGAACCCAGAAGGACTTCTCTAAATAGAGAAGTAATTGTGTTGACCAGCTGTTCAGCATTCTTCCCCACGCGGCAGGACAGCCCACGCTGCAGCTGCAGAGGTGACCTAAGACCACTTGAGAGCTAAACTTTGACACACCTTCAACAGTGCTTACTTGGATCCCAGAAACATTCCCATTTGGACATCATTGGGCTGAGTATTATTCTTCTTTTCTACAGCTTCAAGGGGTATGTAGCTGCAGAGCTGGCACAACTTAGGAGTGCCTCGGGATGCAATGAATTTCTTCCATGATAGAAGAGTTATCCCAGCCCAGAAAACCATCCTTGCTGTTGAGTACCCATGCTGGAGATGTTGTCTTGCTCTAATAAATGCTCTTTCAACTGTTGTGCCCAGTTCTTGTTTTCTTTACAGGCTTTACTCTTTGCTTTGCTGCGATGCGGAGGGATGGACAGTTGGGTAAAACTCAGATGTTGTTTTGTTTCACCAGATCAGCCATCAAAAGGGCCATGTTCACATCGATCGTCTCTTAGTTCTGCGGCTGGAGACCCCCAGACTGACTCCAACGGCACAACTTCCCAGTCAGCAAGGGTGTTAAGGAGGCAATCCAAGCCTGTGGTATCCCCCATTTAACATCTTTATCATCTTATTTAACAAGCGTGGGTTTGATGGCTATGGGGGTAGAGGGGCATGAGTGGTACCTCTGGGTCAGGAACAGCAGAGGGACTTGTTCTCCTCTGATCTCCATCACAGCTTTGCTGCCTCGGCTGGAGAGGGTCTTTCAGCTTCTCCAAACCACAGTGCTCCTCTGTGTGACATGAGGAGAGCGATTCTTATCTGCCATCCATTGCACTGGGGAACTCAATTAATGCTTGGGAGGGACCTTGTGGCCCTCTGGAGGGAGTGTTTACACAACAGCAAGACATTAATGCTTGTTATACAGAGCAATACTGAAAAAACAGCTGTCACAACAAAGAAGAACAATGGCTTGTCTTAGTGGTTTCTGCTTTTTTGGACTATTTACTGATGTTTTTCCATGCTTCTTTCCTTAGGAGATGACCGAGAATGGCAGTCATCAGCTGGTGGTAAAGGCCAGGTTCAATTTTAAGCAGACCAATGAGGATGAACTCTCCGTTAACAAAGGAGACATTATTTATGTCACCCGGGTTGAAGAAGGGGGCTGGTGGGAAGGGACCTTGAATGGAAAAACAGGCTGGTTCCCAAGCAACTACGTCAGAGAAATCAAATCCACCGGTAAGCACATTGCTTTCAAGGGCTGATTGAATGACAGCAGTATAATGCAGTGAGGACCCTTGTGCCTCTGGGAAATTGCTGCTATTTATTAAGAACTGTTTGTGTGCTTGAAGCAGGCAGGCTAATGGAAGGGCCGGAAGGGTAAAGCCTAGTCTTTCGGATGAGATGTTTGAGAGCTGCTACACCCTCTTCCCAGTGCATCGTGCCTTTCTGTTGCCCCCCCAAACCCCACTGGCACGGAAGCAGGGATGTTGCCAGGGGATGAGGCTGGGGATGGCTGTGTGGGTCCCCTTTGTCCTGGGGAGCTGTCAGGTCATTCCAGTGTCTGAGCACAGAATTAGCTTTTTGTTGGAGACCTTGTTCAGGCAATGTATTTGTGTTTGATCCTGCCATTTCTGACAGCAATGGAATGGGTGCTAATGGTTGTGGTGAGGAATCTAACAAAAGCTGCAGGGCCACAGGGAATGGTCCCTGGTTTTGTCCATAGTGATGGCTGATTCCACAGAGTACATTGTACCCCAGTTGCCTCTTCTGCTGCAATATTAATTAAGGAAGAGGGAGGGGACAATCTGTCTGATGACATCTGCCTTTGCTGAGCTTTGTCTTGAGTATTCTTAACATCTTCTGGGATGTGATCATAGCCAGACTTGCGGTGGTGATGACATGAAGCCCCGGCCAACTGCCCTGTGGCCTTGCACATCTATTCAAGCAGCTCACCCCGTTGTGCTTCTGAGGCCATTGTGTGACAGTAAACTGTTTTTTTTCACAAAATGCAACTTAACGCCTTAATGTGCCTCGAGGACTTATCCTAGACAGAGACCAGTTGTGTGCTGGGTGCTGGTTTTATGGTTCAGGATCAGCCCTGGCCTTAAACACTGAGATGCCAGCAGTGGTCTGCAAAGCAGCTGCAAAATGTGCAGCCCCTATTAGACATTCTTGCTCCCACACTTGCAAAAAAACCCACAAAGCAGGAAAGAAAAAAACAATGACTGAGTGCTCAGAATTAGGTCAGTTTTTATTTAATTCTAAATGAAAAAATCACTGTTAGGATGTCTCATCTCTCATTGTTTCCCTCTGGGAAATGATGTCTGAGCTGGAGCAGGACGTTGCAGCAGGGACTGAAGGTTTGTCTGGCACAACCCAGGAATCACTAATTAGCTCAGTGAGGGGAGAAGAGAGATGTTTTAAACAAAGGAGAGCAAACTTCAGTCCTGTGGGGAAGATCAGATGGGAGCTGCATGAAATAACAGCACCTCACTGAAGTGAAAAGGGAGTCTCCTGTAGATATTGATGGAAGAGCCCATCAGATTTTTCCATTTACAGAGCTTTTCCCTCCAAATCCTCTCTCCAGCACCCATTTCACATGTGAAAAGAGTTCATTCCCCTGGTGTCTGCATGCTCAGGAGATGTGGCCATATTCCAGGTGATATATGCAGAGACCATCAGTGAACTCTCCCTGCCCCAGCAGCCCTGCTGGAGCTGCAGCCATGAGGGAGCTGCTTTCCTCACCTCCACAGTGTGAGACTTGTCATTCTAAATGGAGTTACTTGTTTTTCAGCAGCGTCTGTATCTCCACTGTGTCCTAAGTGTGCCCTTTGGGTGGAAATATCTATCTGTGTGGAGCAAAGCTGCTCTGAGTCTTTAGATGAGGCACGGAGCTCCCGGCTGGAAGTGACAGGAAGCACTACAAGAGCAATAATTAGACAGTACATCAAGCTGCAGCTTCCAGGGGCTAAATTTATCAATATCAAGCGTCTCCCCTGCTATCGGTGTGAAACTAATTGCTTTCTGTGAGCAATTGCAAGGAGACAGGAGAGCCTGGCTGCACTGCAGGGCACAGAGGTGTTTCAGCATGGCCAGAGCTGGGACAGCCTTGCACTGCTCATCTGTCCCTGTCCAGAGGGGTAATGGTGCTGCTGTGGTGCTGGGAGAGCTGGGAAAGCTGTGCTGCTGGCAGGGAAGGGGCTTATCTGGGAAGGAAAAACGGAGCAGGGACTTGTGTGTGTGTGTGTGTGTGTGTGTGTGTGTGTGCACATGTACCGTGCTGGAAGGATCCACAGAGATTTAGCAAATGCCAAATGAGAACTGACTTTCAGGTTTGTGGGAGCTTTTCATTTAAATCTACCTTCATTCAGAGAAGGATTTTGCATCACAAGTGACTGTGGGGATCATGGTTCAGCATATTGGTTGGGGTTGGCTTTGAGTGCCTTGTGAATCACCTGGAACAAAACATGGATCCATCATTTCTTACAGACACAGTTTTAAAACCCAAATTTTGTGGCCCAGGTGAAGCACACTGTAGCTCCAAGCAGTGCCAGATGCTGGGCTGCTGCCAGGGATTTCGGAGCAAACCTGTAAGTTGTTTGGCAGAGGCTGCACAGAGCTGCTGGTGTGACTTGCTCAGCTGCTGCCAGTGTTGTGCACACCTTTGTTTTCATCTGGGGTTTTGTGAAGCAGGGAAACAAACCCTGCAATTGAAGTTTTGTGTTCACAGGGGTGAAGTTGTGTTTGCTGGACATGATGTGGCAGTGTCTTTTCCTCCTGGAATAATGAGAGCTGTGCACCGTAATTTATTGATGTATTTTTTTTTCTTGTACAGATAAACCACTGTCTCCCAAAGCATTAAAAGGACTCGAAAGCACTCAGCTGACAAAGAATTATTATCCTGTGGTGAGTTTTAAAGTGCTGATCATACATTTTAATAAGTAGCGTGTTATTAATCTTCTGAACTGGCTCCTTCCCTTAAAAAATCATTGAAGCAATTTGTAACAATTGGGTATGTGACTCTGTGTTTAAATGCAGCTGTTTCCATTCCCTTGATTCAAGGCTGTTGAGACAATAAACCACAAATGGAAGTTGCTGCAAGATGTCAAGAAGAGAGACTTGAATTAGATGACTGAGATAATTCAGCAGGGCTGGCAGCTTTGAGATCAGTGTGGGGGAATAAGGCACAATGTCTTTGATCCAGTCCTTACCATGAACTGGGGCTATCTCCCATTGATAAAGATGGGAGGTAATGTCATGGTGTAAGCAAGCCAAATTAGGGCTCTGATCCCTTTCTTGAGTTTGGCTGGAGATGCTGCACCCCAAGCTGCCTGCCCTGTGCCTCTGCCAGCAGCTGCAGCCCTCGGAGAACAGCAGCCACTGCAGCTCACAGTCTGCCTTGGTAACTGGGCTCAGCTTTGGAGCAGGTTCACAGCCTGTCAGGCCATGAACTGTGGCTGCAGAAGGGATTGGGAAACATCGCCTCCTCTACATCTTGCTGTCAGAGTGAGGAGGTCTGGCAAAGGGAGGCAAGTACCTCTCACCTGTGTCCAGGCTGGAGTGAACCCTGTGGTGTAAGAAAATGAAGATGCCTGCATGTGAGCATCCCTGGCTCTCAGTGCTGGAGCTAAACCATGCTCATCAGCGCGTCTAAATATATTTCGAGCAAAGCAAAGCAAAGCAGAAACAGTGTGTCCAGAGAGCTGGGAACCACCTCCACTGTCTCTGAAGCTCATCCACACTGAGAAACTGGAGTGCTGACTGGGACTGTGCAGGCACTGGGTTTGCCTGCCACGAAACCAGGGGTGAACTGGCGGCTGAGATGGATTAGCACGACCAAACCCAACTCAGCACATCCCTGAAGTGACAAGGGAACTGTGCCCTGGCTTGAGCTGCCACAGGGGCCATCCTTGGTGTGGCCACTGCTGCATTTAAACTGTGCTGCCTCGGTGCAAATGGTGCTCCCAGGATGCATGCAGAGGTTGTTTGTTTGCATACCTTGACAGCCAGTTCTGCATGCAGGGTCAGGCATGAGCCTTTTGGGGGTCAAATACTAAACTTAGGTCAGACCTGACATTGTCTTCATGCTTAGCCAGAGAAGAAGGAGAAGCCTTTAACACCTGCTTTCCAGGCCTTCCTGAGTTTGCAAAGTAAAATCCCAAAATTGGCCCACCAGGACTTTGCTGAGTGTTCTGGTTTCAGCATTAAGAAATGTAATTTCTGGACCTAAAACACTCTTCCATGCTTTTCCACACTTGGAAGCTGATTTCATGTTCCTTTGACTAGTCATTAGTACAAAGATCTACTCAGTGCTCTGTCTCTCACCCTAGGTGTTGCAAAATATTCTGGAAACAGAACGAGATTATGCGAAGGAACTACAGTCACTTCTGGGAACTTACTTAAGACCCCTCCAGTCTTATGATAAGTAAGATATAAAGGCATCTGAGGTGGAGAGAACCCTGTAAAATCCATCATAGTTCATTACTTTCCTGCTTTTGAATGTTTAGGGACTGCTGCTCTTGTAAAGCCTCACAGCTTCTCTGTGAAGCAGAAAACAAACCCGTGTTGTGCAGGTTTCTGCTCTTTCCCATTCCTCAGTGGTCCTGCAGGCATTGGCTGTGCTAGAGACGGGCATTTCCATCTGGGAGAGGGCTGGCTGTTCCCACCCATCTGCAAGCCCGTGTGTGCCTGTCCCAGCATGCGTGTTCCCTGGCAGTGTGCCTTGCATGGCTTCTCCCCTTGTCATTTGCCTTGTTGTGACTTCTCAGCCCCAGTCATCTCCTCATTTTGTGCGTGACGACAGGTATCCTCTGTGGTTAGACTTCCTCTCGCTAAATCCAAACTGCAGCTCAGCAAGAAGTGGCTCCCGTCTCCCTGTCTGTGCAGCCATTGGCACTAGGTACCTCCCTGCCTGGGAAGAACATTCTGCCATCCCTTATGGCCTGAGCAATACTGGGCTGACTGGGGGGTTTGTCCAGGCTTACCTGTGGACATAAGGCCAAGTGTTTTCCCTCTGTTCTGGGCAGTGTGGTGCAGAGGCAGCTACAGGCAGCACACTGGTGCCTATCAGCAGGTTTTTGTCGATAGTTTCACCCTCCCCAATGCAGTTAACTTCACCTCCTGCTCATTGCTTCACCTTTACAGTTGTCTCTTCCAAACAGTGCCACCTCGGTGACCCTGTCCATGCAGCTTTGTTTGGGGCTGGGGTCCCTCTGGCTGACCACCCTGTGGGAGGACTGGGCAGCCTTGGGGTGTTACAGACAGAGAGCAGATGTTTAGACATCATCCAGAGAGTCCAGAGAGATGGGAGGCCTTTTTAATAAAATTGCTTCTCCCTTCCCCAGATCTTCATGTGGGAAGTTTCTCATGCTCTCAGCCTTGTAGGCAGCAAATGGCCTAAATGAGGGTGGTACAAGAGTGACTATGAGGATGGCTGTGAGGATGACAGAAGCAGACACATTAGCTTTGGCTAGGAAAAATCCAACCTCACTTGAGGAACAAAGCAGCCCCTACCTTAGGGGCTGCTCTGTAGACCCCTTCTCCCATAAGGAAAACCACAGAATGAATCCCTGAAGACAAAGCTGTCTCTGTGTCTGTGCACACACCTCCCTCCCCACCCCTGGCTGAAATCCCATCTGTCTGTGCCTATTAGACAGCTAAACATCTGAGAAGATTAGTGTGATTAAGTGATTAAAATCCAATTAAGAAAATCCTTGGCAGCAGACATCTTCTCCAGGAGGCTGTGGTCTGTAGCTTGGAGATCATGAATTTTGTGTTTTCCCACGTCTGATGGTGCATCTGGGGAAGCAGAAACTCTTGGGTCTTTTTGGAAGGACTGCTTACAAATACTGCTCCTGAGAACAACATCTCTTTGGTGCTAACTGGTGATTTGACTCTTTTAGGCTCAGTGCCGTGGACATTGCATCATTGCTGGGAAACATGGAAGAAATCTCTGCATTTCAGCAAACACTGAACCAAGCCTTGGAAGAGGTTGCAAAGTAAGTTTGTGCCATAGCACTGAGGTTGTGAGGTTATTAAACTGCAGCTAAAAATAATGGAGCGACATGTTCATTAATGTTCCTCCAGGCTGCTATCTTAGACTTGTTAAATATAGAAGAAAATAACAGGATTGAAGAAAGGTGCAAGTAGTGCTTTGGCAGAAGGGAAGGTAGAAAGAACTCTGACATTTCTAGTGTTAAGGCATCTGCTGAATGAGTGTCAGTAGACCTGACACAAAAGTGTACCTAGACCAAAGATGCAGACACAGGCAGGGTGGGAAATCTGGCAGGCATGAAGATGGGAATTGCCAAGAAGCAAAGAGCAAATTATTAGAAGTGATAATTTCCTGCAGGGAGGCTGACAGACGTGTTTAGCCTTGGCCCAGTCTGTCTTTTGGAAGGGGTGAAAAGAGATGGAGAAAAGACTGAATATTAGAAATATATTCAGGCTCTGGCTTCTCTTTCTCTCTGCATCTCCTCTCATATTCATGGGCATCCCAGAGAGTGGGACCACCCCTACATTGCCACCAGTTCTTTCCAGCACATCCTCATTAAACACAGTGGTCTGCAGCATCCCAGCTGCAGCTCTGCTGGTAGGACAGGTCAGGTGGGGTCACACCTTGTCCTGGGCTGATAGCAGGTTGTGACACTCACTGTCTGTACCACAGAAACACAGACCCACCTGAGGACCTCCTTCTTCCTTCTGCCCAGGTGGCAGGTGTGGGTGCTTTGCTGCAGTTATTGTGTGACCTGGCAATGTCCCTGTGCAGCACGTGCTTCCTGGGCAGGTACCTGAGACTGCTTGATATGCAGGGTGCACATCAAGAGGCTTAACATGGCTTAACATCCATAGGCTCCCTGAGAACCAGCAGCGTGTGGGAGGCTGTTTCATGAACCTGATGCCCCAGTTCCGCTCCCTGTACCTGACATACTGTGCAAACCACCCGTCAGCTGTCAGCGTGCTCACACAACACAGGTGAGTGATGGAGAAGGACATTCAGACTGAAATCCCTCCTTTAAATTGTTAATTTTCTTACTGATACTTGGCCTGGCATGGCTATTGACCTGTGTTTTCACAATAGGGCAAGGGGATAACATGGGATCCTGCTGCTGGGAAAACTGCTGAGGCTTTGGGCTGTTGAGCAAACCTTTCAGCTCCAGCATGGAGACAACTCATTGCTGCCTCTTTTTAGAGCTGGTCCTGTCTGCACATACAGGACTCCTACCTTGGGTAAAATAGGCAACTTCAGCCCTGGAAGTAGCATCTCCTGTGATTGCTGTTTGCTAAAGGACCCAGATGCTGTTTCAGACCCGCTACTCAAGTGCTCACACACTTGCATAGGGGACAGTGTTCCCCTGTGGCAATACAGTGTGGGGCACATCACTGCAAAAGGAGAGTGGTCATTGAGTTACCCAGTTACCCAATTTATTAATTGAGCTGCTGTTCAACCAAATGGTTGATTTGCAGGGTCATTGGTCAATCACTTTAATAGTATGTTTCTTAAACGTGTCCCACTTGAGTAGACACTAGAATTTGTGTGGTGTCATGCTCAAGACTACGCCAAGCTGAAAGGCTACCTCCATGTCACCCCTAGTGCAGTTTAGCTGTCCTCCCTGCAGCATTGGGAAAGCCAGAATCTCATCCACACTGTTTAAGTCTTCCCATTCTGTAATGGGAACTCATAATGTGTTTACTTACCTGCTGAAATCCAGCTTTAATTCAGCATAACGAAAGGCCTGGCTCCAGTAAATGGCTCATTCATGTGGTTCCTCAGTCTGACCCCTTTTCTTAAATCAGTCAGAGAATCAGCTTTAGCAAATGTGCTGACACACACAAGCCATGTTTTTTGGAGCAGTGTACATGCTGACACCTGCGTCATGGCTCCCTGCAGGCCCCCAGCACATTACTGCAGCATCCTCCAGCACAGCACCAGCCTCTGCAGCCCACACTGTCCACCAGACACCTGGCCCTGTGCCATCTCCCTGTGCTCAGGGACCAGCTGCTGGCGCTGCTTTATCCCAGGGGCTGTGCATTCCAACACCTGCGGCCACACGGCATCCTCCCCTGCATCCCTGGGAGGCAGAGTCTTGCTTATCTGGAAGCTCACAGCTCCCTGCCTGCCCTGCTGGGTTTGGTGGGGGGATGCTGGAAGGGGAGGCTGGGCTGTCCTTACACAGGCAGAGCTCGGAGCAGAGCCCTGGCCATCAGGAGAGCGTGGGAGGCAGCAAAACACAGCCCTCAGCAGTGCGAGCCCTCCTCGTTGTTGTTGTTTTTGTCGTCTCTATTTATAGTGACGAGCTGGAGAAGTTCATGGAGAGCCAGGGTGCGGCCAACCCAGGCATTCTCATCCTAACCACAAGCCTCAGCAAACCCTTCCTGAGGCTGGATAAATACGTGACACTGCTGCAGGAGCTGGAGCGGCACATGGAGGTAGGTGAGATATGGGGCTGCTGGGCAGGCTCTGCCCCTTGATGCATCCAGAGCTGCCCCCTGAGCTGCAAAGGGCACCTCTGTTCCTTGATATTTGACCATCATGTGGCTAGAAGTACTTACCATCTCTCCAAGGAGATGTCCCACCGCTCTGGGGCCATTATCCACCTTTCAGGTTAAAAGTGGGAAAGCAATGAAGGAGTCTGGAGGATGTCATGGAAAGGCATTGCCTGCTCTTTGCCCCAACCCTTCCTCAAAGACAGACCATTTCCAGCACAAGTAAAAGCAGAGTTCAGGGTCGGGCTACAGCTGGTATTTGTTTGCACAGCGGGTAATAAATCAGTGTTTTTATTATCATTTGATGAGATTCCTAAGCCTGGCCACTCGCTCCTGTGGCTCACAGGCGCATTCCCATCCCTTGCCCCAGGCTTGTGCTCCTGGGTGGAGGCAGAGCTGCACAGACATGGATCTGGCAGCCAGCACAGACACGGGGGCGGAGGAGTGAGCCCTGGGAGCAGGGAGAGCAGCCGAGGGGCACAGAGACTTCCTTGGCAAGTAGCAGATCTGCTTCAGGACATTTCTTCCCCTTGGGAATGTGGAGATCTCTGCCGCTGGAGCTCTGCTACTCACTGCTGGTGCACTCCAGCTGCAGGGAGGCAAACGTCAAGGGTGGTGCAAGGGGGTGAACAAAACAGAAGTAACAGTCTATTTTTAACCAGGTTTGCTTTTCCCCCTTTCACTTCTAATTACCAGTTAATTACTCAGCACAGTTATCCATGACCATTCAAGCCCACAAGCCAGCCAAAGCATTAAAATCTCTGTGCTTGACAGGGGTATTTCTGCATAGGAGAGGGCATGAGAGACTGCAGGGTAGGCACACACAGACCTACTTGTCCCACTCTCACCTGGCTTAGCTGAGCTGCAGGGGCTGAACTGAGCTTGGCTGCAGCCACCATGCCAATGCAGGGACAGTGTGCTCTTTGCAGGATCCTGTATGGGAATCAGCAGTGGATTCGAGGACACACACATCACCTGTTTCTCTGAGTTTCTAAGCTGAGTGTGGGAGTTTTGTTGCATGAATCAGTAGGGCTGAGGTTTAAGCTGTGATGCTGTGGGAAGAGTATGGATGTATACAGTATAGATGTATGCAGTGTGGATGTATTATACTATAGCATACGCTGCACTGCTGCACAGCTGGTGATGGGGCAGGTATGTTCAGGGCAGCCCTCGTCCCACATTCCAAGGTGAGCAATCCCAGGCTGCAGGGACAGCTCCATCACAGCCGAGACACCTTAGGATTTCCTTGGCATAAGGACTGAGTGGTGAGGAGCTTAGAATGTAGGGCCCTGCATCCAGGAGAAAGTGCTGGGAGGGTACTAGCATGCAGCTGTGGTCAGAGATGGCATCCTGCTTTCCCCTTCCTGCCCCAAGAGCTCTCTGCTCAAACATGCCCTTCCTTAAACTCGGTGTTGAAGCTCCCACTGATGCTCATGGATTTCCACCCTTGATGTGGCAATGGCTGGAATGGCTTGCACACCCACCAATAGAAGTTTCCTTTTTGAAGGTGAAACCACAAGTCCACCCTGTACCTCTGCCTGTTTTCATTGATTTTCTTTCAAAGTCAAATTTGCTGTAAGTAAAATCATATCTGCTCTTGCTCTCTTTGCACTCATTAAATTGGTATCACTGAATTGCAGAGCTGCTTTTAGCCACAACACAGTGAAGTGGATGGTGGGAAAGGTACCTGGGGGACTTTGGCCCCCTCCTGCAGCCCATGCTGCCTGCACCCTCAGCCCCACAGCCCTGGTGTACTGGGACAATGAGTGATGCTCAGGGTGGGTCATGGTCAGGGTGGGTGCTGCTGCTGCTGGTGGCTGAGGGATTTTCTCTCCCTTCACTAGGAGGCGCATGCAGATCATGAAGAGGTTTTGAAAGCCGTCACATCCTTCAAGTCCCTTGTGGTAGGTGGCAATTCTTAAAATAGAGCACTCCATTTCAGGGCTGCATTTCACGAAGAATGAGTCAAGCCTGACATTTGTCTCCTCATTAGAAAGAAAGGTCTTTTGGAATGGAAAAGATGGGTTATAAAGAATCTTAATTTCAAGTCTCGAGCTTAGAGCTGCCCCTCTGGCTGTGTGTTTTGGCAATTGCACACTGGCTCTGTGGTCCCAAAGCAGAGATGGCAAATCTCAGACTTTCTCCTCTGCTGCTGAAAGCCACGTGTGGGCAGTGGTGGCAGCAGGTCCCTTTCATCTCCTATTGCCTCCATTCCCTAATCATTTGCCACCTGAAACTAGACAGCCCCTTGCTCACTGAGATGAGCTTGGAAAGATTAACACGGCTGTGACTGACTCAACTGATGGTGCCAGTAGGAAGTTGCCCCTGAGCCCATTGAGTAACTCCTGGTTTTATTGAGGTTTGCTCCACAGGCATCAGGATGCTCTGACCACACTGCAGGTGATTTTTGGCTGCAGGTGCCTTGGCCATCAGTGGGGAACAGAGCACAGGGATGACTCAGAGATAACAAACCTATTTCTGTGAGCTGTGTTACGTGCACCACTCAAAGTCCTGCTGCACTGAGATGAAATAGAGGGAGGAAAGCCATCCATGTGCACAAAGGTTTTTCCCGGAAAAGCTTTTTTCGGTTGTTAAAGAAAGCTTTAGTCTCTCTCGTTTTGTAGCCCCTGAGTGCCTTTCACTATAACCACTCCAGATGTGGTCCAACTTCCTTCCTTAGCACAACAGATGCAAGTTTTCAGTGTTTAGCAATGCAGATGAAAGATGGGGAGGAGAAAGTTCATAGAAAACAGGAAAGGGCGATCATGTTACACTTACTTAGAAACTCAGCTCCCTTTCCATTTATTCTGGTAGCTAATGGGGGAATAACTCGGTTAAATTACAAGGTGTCATTAATCTTTAGGAAATCTCAGAAGCAATGGACGGTTTTACTTGAAATGTGTACGTGGGTGATGAGTAATTTAATGTCATTATGACACAGCTAAAGAGGTTCACATTTGAGATCAGACAAGCAGAGATGCCCCTTCCAGTGGGCACATGGTCCTGTTATAGGACCAGGGAGGCTCCTGAGCATAGGCAGGGAGAGACCATGGATCCTCTGTGATTTACAGTGTGCAAACTGCAATGAATTGCTGTGGGATTTATTTGGATTTGCATCCTGGGAACATTGGTTTTGGACACTTGGGAAGTCATCAAAACATACAACATTTATAAAGCCAGAGGAAGCCCTCGCAGTTTGGTTCAAATATGCATGTTTCCAGAATAGACCCAACGCAGCCTCTCTCTTTGGAGAGGTTTGGAGAATTTGTATGAAACTAAGCTGGAAAGGAGGAAAATCTCTGTCAGGAAAATGGTTTGGGGAAAAAAACAAGCAGCTGGTGAAAACTGAGCCTGGGTTTAGCTTTGCAGCAATTTTCCTCGTTGGCAGAGGAGTCAGTTAAAGGAAGTTTTGCTTGGATTTGCAGGACTGTCTTTGTTCAATCAGCATTGTCCTCTACTTGCTGAGAGCTGCTGAGGGACTGGTCACTCCATGGAGCTCCTCCAGTTCCTCTTTGCTGAGCATTGGTGCAGTCTTTTCAATTACAGCACTTTCAGAAGATTCTTTTTTTCCTCCTCTAGAGCGCTGCTCAGTCCTGCTTTTGTGTTTGCAGATTTTGGTTAGAAAATATCCACTCACCTGATTCGTGGCAGCTTTGCATTGCTGCAAATAGGACTCTGCTGTTTGGACAAAATGGGCAAAATCTCTCTAAGCAGTAGCAAAATTAGAGACATTTAATTCTGCAGCTGTCTTGGTCTGGAAAATGTGACCCTGTACTCTCAGAGGCAGGGCAGGTTTGGAAAGAAAAGTTTGCTCAGTGCAGTTGGCAATTTCTTTGACATTTGAATGTAATCATTACTTCATAAATCACTAGGGTGTGATTTTTTTAACAAACTTTGTGTAATAGAGCCAAAGCAGGGTTTCCTGATCCCTGACATGACCAGTCCTGAGCCCACAGGGCTGTGGGAGTGTTGCTGGTGAAACTGGGATGGTTTGGGTTTGCTCCTGCCCTTCAGCTAACAAAGCTCTGCTGTGATTCCCAGTCGCAATGCCAGGAGCTGAGGAAGAGGAAACAGCTCGAGCTGCAGATCCTTTCTGAATCCATCCAGCGCTGGGAAGGGGAGGACATAAAAACAATGGGAAACATCATCTACATGTCCCAGGTTATGGTACAGTGTGGGGGAAGTGAGGTGAGTGTGGTGGTCCTTCTCTTGGCTAAAGGAATTGTGTCAAAAAAACCCCTTGCTCTTGGGATCAGTGATGTGGGACAGCAGCTCCTCTCACTCCAGGCCAGCAAACTGCTGACAAATAATGCTGATAAATAATTTTACCTGGGGAAGAGCTGTGTGCTGGGACTGTGCACATCTTTGGAGTGAGTCAGGCACTCTGGGGGCTTAGCCTCAGGCCTTTGGTGACACACTTTTCAAGCAAAAGAAGTATGTCTGTGTCATATAGCACAGTAATTTCCCTCTTTCTCCCCTGTGACTTGCTCTGAGAAAGGAGAGTGACTTAAAAACGTCCTGTGTGCAGCACAGTGGCTACTGTGATGTCCCACTCCAGAGCTGAATGTGCTTTTGAAGTAACTGAAGGGATTCCTGTGCTTCTGGTCCTAATGCATTGCACCAGTGCTTGGCATGGACCTTCACCAGTGGTGTTCAAGTCATGCATGCTGCATGGTTGGTGTGGGAAAGTGCCTGTTATCATTGAATTGCTGCTGTAGCAACTTCTCCCTGGGAAGACCTGTAATACAAACCCCTGTAGTGTCTCATCCCAAAAGTCTTTCTTGTTTGGGATGTGGGATGCTGGGAGACATAAGTTCTTCTGAGGTGCTCTGCAATGATGGGAAGAGGATTAGCAGGATGCAGACAAAAATCTATGCAGGAAAAACTAGTACAAAAATGAGATGCTGTAGAGAAAAAGAGCCAAAATAATTGGTTGGGGTGATCTCAGAGACTGTGATTCCTGCTGCAACAGGTTCAGCTTGTTGGAGGCAGGTGCTTGTGATGCATTGCAGACAGGACTAACCTAAATTCTTTTCCCTGCAGGAGAAAGAAGAGCGGTATTTCTTGTTGTTTTCCAATGTTTTGCTGATGCTGTCTGCAAGCCCACGGATGAGTGGGTTCATCTATCAGGTAGGCATGCTTAATTTGAAGTTGGTATAAAAAAAGAAATCAGATACCTCTTATCGAATTCAAATCCTCTGTGTCCTTCAGACACTGTTGTAATGCAAACGCCCCAGGCTGGGAACCAGGGCTTGGTTTTGCCAGGGGTGCCAGGATTTTCAGTGCCTTTGTCCTGCCATCTGGTAAGCGAATGCTGTGAAATTAAAAAAAAACAACTCCCATGTTCTGTGTGCTGTTCTAAGAGTGATGTGTGTGTAGGTGTCCTCATCCAGCTGTAGGATATTTTCCCATATAACCAGCCTTCTGACTCTCAGTGAATATTTCACTACTACAAAGCCCACCATAAAGAGCCCGAAGGAACCCCAAAGCTCTGCACTTCTCATGTTTTACCAATTGAATGGCTGGAAGCAGACTCTTGGAAGCTTGGCTTTTCTCCAGTTGTCTGAAAACATCAATACCACCAGGAAAAGGATGCTCTTTTGTTGATGTGTCATTTATCGTAGCAAGGGAGGTGGGAAAGATTTGGGAAGGATTTGGCTGGGTTTTCTGACTTGACCCACCAGTGGGAGTAAGAGGAGCAGGCAGTTCAGCATGCAAATCAGAGGGACAGGGAAGGCTGTCAGAAAAACCAGGGGAAGTTGATCCTTCTGACTTGACTGTAAAACGGGTTTGTGCCCAGTGAAGGGAAAGGGTGGCAGATGAGCCGGGATGACTCAGTTGTCATGGGAGCCTCATCTCCAGGATTTGACCTAGTTGTGCAGGGAAATCTAGATCCATACATTAAAGGAGACTCTTCTGCAGTCTGAAGCTTCACATATTAGTTTTAAATGGCAATTCCCAAAGAGAAAGGAATCAGCAGAAACAAGCAGAACAACACCCACTGGGAAGCACATGTAGACACTGACTCCTCTTCAATTCTCCCAGGGAAGGCTGCCTTTGACAGGAATGACGCTGACAAAGCTGGAAGATGCCGAAGGGAATGAGCACATGTTTGAAATCACAGGTCAGTGGGGCCCCTGCCTGGGGCCATCCTTCCAGGCCAAACAACAGTTTCCACTGGAAGTTCTGGTCCTCCTCCTTCCCGTGCCATGCTCTTCTTCTCACTGTGTTATCTGAGTTTCTGAGTACCTCTGTCCTGGTCGAGGCAACCTCTTCCCAGCACCCTTGAGCTCTGTGTCTGGTTACTTTTGGAAATCAGAGTGTTTTGTATGGGACAAATCTCCTGCCCCAGTAGCACTGCTAAGTGCTGTTTGTGCCCTGTCTGTGTCCAGTGTTCATCCTGTGTAGCTCTGAGCACCTCATTTATTGACAGATTAATGGCTCTGGTCATCAGGGAAATGTCCCAGTGTTCCTCCCATTTTTCTGCTTCAATTTATCTCACCATACAGAGTCATTTCATGCTCAGTGCCTGGGCTGCAGAACAGCTGTTTGTGCTGGTGGCATTTGGTGTCAGGGTCCTGTTAGTAAGGGAAATGTCATGTCTATTTACTTCTAACATTAAGTAATCCTCACACATTCATCTCACCAGTTCCCTTAGCCTTTTTTTGCAGCTCCCACACTAGCTGTCAGTGGTTGCCCAGAGCAGGATGGGCAGTCACATCATCATTGTAGATGTGGTCCTTAGGGACATGATTTAGTGGTGGACCTGACAGTGCTGGGTTAATGGCTGGACTCAATGATCTTAGAGGTCTTTTCCAACCTTAATGTTTCTGTGATTCTACGTTTCTGTCTTTGCCCTGGCCTTCTTGCAGCTATGCAAACCGAGGAGCCACTTGCTGCTGCACTGAGCTGATCTCACCCTGTGTTTCCTCCTGGGTCTCTACCACTTGTTAAAGTCAGTTATTTAACCCTCTGTCACAGGGAACATGGCAGAGCGGATCACCGTGTCCTGCAGCACCAGCCAGGACTTGCATGAATGGCTTGACCATTTGCAAAGGCTGACCAAAGGGACATGCAGCACTGTCTCCAAAACTCAGTCCTGGAGCCCTCACTCGGTAAGTGAACCCTGACCTCTCTGCTTCCCGGGTTCCTCAGTGTTGGCTGAGCTCTGTTTCAGCAATGCATTCTGATGCTGAGGTAATGTCACGGCTGTAAGACACATCCTGCAGTTTTGTTTGTAACCATGTTGTGCTTGTACCTTTTTACATGTGTCCTGCCCTATTTTTGTTGCAACTTGGATGTCTCAGAGGACTTCACAGTGAATGCTTGTCCATCCCCCTCTGTTTCTCTACGTTGTTTGGTGGTTAACAGTCTTCGTTTGCTTCTCTATTTTCTCAGACATTTAGTTCAGTTGGGCAGATCCGTGGGCCTCTGGAACCCCCCAAGATCCTCAAGCCCTGGAGCTTGAGCTGCCTCCGTCCTGCTCCTCCACTCAGACCGTCAGCAGCGCTGAGTTACAAAGAGGTAATCATCCCACCTGCCTGTACAGGACTCTGATTTTGCACAGTCCCTAGAGCTTGTGCCCAGTTTTCTTATCCCATAGCAACAGTGCAGAAGTGTAGGTTCGTGGGGATGCTGAGAGAAATGACTCTGCCAGGTTTTGCCCCAGTCCTGTGATGGATGCTGGTTGCTGTGCTGGGCTTTGTGCTACAAGGGCCTCAGGAGCACGTGTGTTTGCAGGCTGGATGTTTGCTGTTGGCTGCTGTAGCCAGTGCCCTTGGCTGCTGGATGTCACCAGTCCCACAGCAGGGTGTCCCATCGAGCACTGTCCTTTGGCAGTACCATGGTGGAGCTGCCTCCTCTCCTCCTCCTGCCTTGGTCTGAGCTGTGGGTGGGAGCTGGCTCCGTGCTGGGATGTATTCCAGCTCCAGCTGTAGCAGTGGCTCAGCATTGAAGGACTGAGAATCAGTGCTGCACCAAGAGGAAGAGGCAAAAGGCCTGTTCATGTTTCTTGTGTCTTCACCCAGTTTTGGTGGCTGGAGCAGGGCTTCCTGAAGCAGCTCCTTTGCTGCCCACCTGAGTGTTTCACACAGCAATGCCCTGCTGGGAGGCAGCAGCCCAAGGGATTGCTTCCCCTGCAGGAACCCCAAGGCTGGGAGCTGGGAGGTGGTGTGGGGAAACCCAAAATAGAGCCCAGCTCCGATTCTCACCCCACACCACAAATGCAGTGCTCTTCTTCCCTATCTCATGTTAAACTTTTGGGATTACTCACCAGTAACTCGGGTAACGTTCCCCTTACTGAGTGAGCACTCTGGATCTGAGTCAGCTCCTTTCCTGGTACAGCAGCCCTGGGAGTGTCACTGCCTGTGCTCCCAGTGGGGATGGGGATAGGGAGAGGGGCTTGGACCCCTTCACGACCCCAGCACTCAGGGATGGAGAACCCAGCAGCCAGGAGGGCTGTGTGTCCACTGCTCCTGGTAGAGATTTTTAGGTGTCCTCATTGCATCTTGTTACATTTATTTCTTAAAATTTGTAAAACAATGCATTTCAGTTTGGGAATTAAATTGTTTAAATACCAACTGAGCAGACTGAAAATGACCTGTAATCTTTGCATGATCCAAATCCATGACAAGCTAAACCATTTCTTGCTTACGTGGTGAATTAAAATATAGGAAGAGGCTTGAGGTAGAGGAGAAATTTTTCTGTGTGAAAAACCACAGATTGAGTGATATCATTAATACTTTGGTCCTTTTCAGTTTCTTGTCCTCTGCCACACATAGCAGGAGTTAAACTCTCTGTGTCGAAACCGGGGGAGAGGTTTTTGCCACAGAGGCCGAGCAGGCGGGGAGCCCCGAGGGGCTGAATGCTGGATGGTATCCTGTGAGCTGTCAAAGGACCAAAAATGTGGTTTTCATGGGAACAGGCCATGCTGGCCATGTTGGTGCAAACACAAAGGTCAATGTGTCCAGCAGATTTAGGCAGGCACAGCCTGGTACCCCATCAGTCCAGTCTGAGCCTGGGAGGCAGCTCCCCTCTCAAGGGACATGAGCCTGTGACGACAAGTGGGAAATAAGTGCAGTTGTTGTCCCAAGCAGATCCACATCTGCCTTTACTCTCCCTCTGGGGTGCTCAATCACTAAGGAGAACTCCTATTCCACTGTGTTTTAGGTTTTTTTAATTTAAACTGGGCACAAAATAAACTATGCTAACAGCTTCATGCAAGTCACCTCCCTATAATGAAGAAATAATAAAGGAATACAAAATTAAAGGTTATTTGTAGGGAAACGAGTGGGAGAGTTTGATTAAAAGATTAGAGATTTTCAGACATCCATGTTACTTTAACTGGCTTTTAGTAGTGTAGGACGGGATGGCACAGTCTTGTGCATTTCCTCATACCTTGCTGTGCTCAGGAAACCCCAGACCCTGCTTGCGTACTGCACCTCACTCTTGTTATTTCCATTGAAATTGGGTCATTTTTCCTGTTCTGTTTCCAGTAATCATTTGAAATAACAGAACAGGTAAGTTCTGTGAGTAAAACGGATTCAGGTTAGCAAAGGGAAAAAAAATTACAGATCATTTCTCCTACCACTTTTTTTTTTTTAACTGGTCGCTTCGCGTTAGGTAAAAGAGTTATAACATCAGGATTCAGGATTTTGCTTGTCAGACCTGCAGGAGAGCTGCATGGCTCCCTGGACAGAACATCCAAGGGAAGGGAACCAGGGAGGGAACCCTCCACGGGGAGTATAGGGATTTCCCCATCCTGCCAGCAGAGCAGGGAGATGCTGCAGCGCTGATGCCTGATGTGTCAGGTCTCCAGCAAGGATGGCAAGTCCCCTTTGTGAAGATGGAGTCCTGGGAGACTGTCACCAGGCTGGGCAGAACATCCTGCCATCCTGGCTGGGTCAGGATGAGGTTGGCAGGACTGGTGTTGAGCATGGGGCCAGACCCTGAGCTGCTCCCCAGGGCTTTGATGGAGCCAGGCAGGTGGGGGTCCTGCCTTTGTAAGCATCATTTTAGGCAACCAACATCCACAGACACCTACTACTAACAGGAGGCATGTTCTCTATGTGTTTAGAGTGTATTAATGCCCACTTACCATGCGTTTCACATGTAATTTTTTCAGTTTTGCATGGCACCGTGCTCCTTTGCATGTTGATAGTGCTCTAAAACCAGTACAGAGGGTGGTTTGTGCATTAATCGCAGAACTAACATTTAAATGTGTTTTAGAATTGTGGATTTAATGGACTTGGTCAATAAAATCATCAATCTCTCACACTCATCTTCTCTTTCTTTGCATATTCATTGTAGAGGATGTCTTATATCTTAAAGGTAAGGGTAGATACATCTCTTTGGCTTGTCATGGCAAAGAATGCTTGTTCCTGTTCACGCTTCTCGTGCTTGCATGACCCTAATTTTGCCTGACTGTATCAGTAAGTTATTGTGAGAGTCAGTAACAACTGGCAAATATATTTTGAGATAACTCTCAAGAAGGATTTAGTATTATGATACTTAAATTTCCTGGCATGCCTCTTCTCCTGCTTTAAATCCCTATTGCATGTAATCTACTAATACACTAATTCTCTCCAAATCAGCAAAACTTGTAACTGAGTGAAGGAGATAAAAGCTTGTGTTTCTTCCTCGTGGAGTCATAGCAAACACTAACTTTGTGTGTGTTTGTCTGTTCTCTGTGTATGTGTGTGGGGGATTCACACTCTCAAACAAATTGTGGGCATTTAGAAGCAGTGTTATTTGCCAACTCCTTTATATTTGAAATCAAATCAATGGAATAAACAACATTTTAGGGTTTGCTAGCACAGACCACAAAGTTAGTAAGCAGACTAAAAGTGCTATGAATGTATTTGAATTCTTTGGCTAAAGGATTTTAAGCACTGGTTGCATTTGATAGAGGAGCCTGTCCTGGTCAAAACCTGCAGATGTGATTCCCACTGCTCTTCCAGGGAGCAGTGGGTCACAACTGGCAGATGAGGAAGACAAAACCTATCATTTTCCCCAACTTTATCATTGTCTGCTTTGTAGTTCTCTAACGTGTTATGTGTAACACAGATGGCTGCACCCAGCTGCACTGCTCTGCTGTCCGAGCTGCCTTTGGTTCTCATTAAATACAAGAGTCTGTTTCTCTGTAGGATTCCAGCAAAAGTCCAAAAACAATGAAGAAGTTTCTTCCGAAGAGGAAAACTGAGAGAAAACCATCTGATGAAGAGTTTGTTATTCGGAAAAGTAAGTGTTGCTCAGAGAAGCTGTGGCTGCCCCATCCCTGGCAATGTTCAAGGCCAGGTTGGATGGATCTTGGAGCAACCTGGTCTAGTGCAAGGTGTCCCTGCCCATGGCAGGGGGTGGGACTGGGTGATCTTTAAGGTCCCTTCCAACCCAAACAATTCTACAATTTTATTTTTTATTTCTGGTTTCTGCAGGTTTCTGTGTTCTCAGTGATCTCCATGGGACTTTGAGAACACCCTTTCTTACAGTTCAGGACATGGCAGGATGCTGTCATTGTGATGACCCCACAGGGTCAGGGAACAAAAAAAGCCCCCATCTTGACCGGAGTGTTCACCTGCAGAGAGGGATGTCCTGACAGCTCCCTAAAGCCCACTTGGGATGCTCCTTGGGGGCTTTACATGAAAGGCCATGGTCACCTAGGCCATTGTCAAGCTACAGTGTAGAGCTTGAAGGTCAGCTCTCTCCTTCGAGAAGATGGCACTGAGCAGAGGCTGGAATTAAGACATGTTTCAAGTCCTGCTCTGGTGTCGCTGTACCAGATCCCCCCACCAGGGCTGCTTTGCCTGCCCAGCTCCCAGCACTGCCTGCAGCCAAAGTCAGGCATCACCCCCTGGGTTTTGTTGAAATGAGCAGCCTAGAGGTGTTTCCATACCATTTAGTCATGGTGCTCAATGCCCCAAAGGCCAGAAAATGCAAATCAGCCTCAAAAGGGAATTCGGCAAAGTCCCAGAAAGTGTGAGCCAAGGCAACAACACAATCATCTCTTAAGGGGCTTGGGAGCAAAGGCTGGGAGAGACAAGCCCAGAGCACCTTTCTTTTTGTGCCAGCTGTTGTCTGCAATGTCTTACAGGTACTGCTGCGCTGGAGGAAGATGCTCAGATCCTGAAGGTGATCGAGGCATACTGTACTGGGGCAGGCTTCCAGCAAGCTCTCAGCTCAGGTGGGCACACAACCAGTTTATTTAGTTCTTACTCTGCCCACAACACTGATAGCCCTCTGGGAAAAACCAGATGTTGCATCATACAGCAACGAGACTCATGCTAGGAAACTGTGTGGTGTTCAGTCTTCGAGATAAGGGAGCTTCATCTGCCTGGTGGTTTAGTTGCCATTGTTTTTCTTCTAAACACAGAATGAAGCAGGTAGGAGGGCAGATGAGACACTGCTATTTCACCAGTGATTACCTGATGGTAATCTCAGGTTGCTTTAGCTTTAGAAAGGAAGCATGAATATTATCTCTCAATCAGCTTCGTGTTTAAGAACAACCTGCTTCATAAAAACCTATTTAACATCTTCAACTCTGGAAATTTAACTATTTATCATTGCTGCTGAGATATCAAATTAAATTACTGAACTGTCAAATAATGGTACATTTATAAAAGGGAGGCCACGATTCTTTTGGGAGCTCTTGAGCCTAATCAAATGCTTTCATTTATAAGTCATGATGTACCTTTAGATGCAATGAGCACTCTTGAAAACTTTCCACTTGCTGCTGTAACTCTGGGACGTGCAAGCCTGTATTTGCCTATGGCAGCCAATGTGCCCCAGGCTCACAGCAGAGCAGGGAGGAGAGCTCCTGTCTCCAGAGCAGTGTGGGCAACAGGGAAAATTCTCCCTTTTTCTTCCTGATGAATAATTCTTGTACACAGGCTCCCGCAAAGACTCCATTCCCCAAGTCCTTCTTCCTGAGGAAGAGAAAATAATTATAGAGGAAACACGAAGCAACGGACAGACTATCACAGAGGAAAAGTAAGTGCAGCTGCTCTCCACTTGCAGATCCCTGTGTCACTGATCTTTAAGGTCCTAAAACCCAAAGGCATTAAAACCCAGTGCCCCCTCCTTCTGTGTCCCCACAGAGGAGTGGGGCCGGTGTCACTGCTGCCTTAGTTCTGGCAAAGAACCATCAGGGCAATTTCAGTTGCTGTTTTGTCCCTTTTAAGGACAGAGCTGCCTTCCCAGCTGCCCTGACGTGGCTGTATCCCTCTGGGAGTCTGGATTCCCAGTTTATCACTTATCCGGATGTAGCTAATGGAGTCAGGGAGGGCAGAACCAAACAAGTGGCTCTTTTTTTTTAACTACTGACATACTGGGCCACTGCTGCCCCTTGGGAGCCTGCCTGGCACCCTGCCTGTGAGTGCTCCCAGCCTGTTCCGTAGCTTCTGCATCCCGGTAACCGCGTTGATTTGCTCCCTTTCCAACCCAGATGGTGCATTCCTTTCATGTTTGGTTTTTTGCAGCATAACCTCAAGGAATCGAGGCTACTTTACAAAAAATTCTCAGACATTTCCATGTTTAAATTCGTTGTTATTTATTGCTGTAGCATAAACAAGGAAGCCAAAGCCCCAGACCTTTGTTAACTTAAAGACATCAGAACAAGGTGTTGAAGTTTGAGAAAAGCGCCCCAATTTTGGGGCCATTGGCTTGTAAACCCTCCTGGTCTGTGTTTCCAGAGTTCTCTCATGGGCAGCAGCCTGATGCTTGTGAAGCAGAAGCTGGAAGCAACTTCCCAGTTGGTGCCTGGGTCATGACAGCTCCCATGCTGTCACTGTTTTCCTGCACACCTACTCTTTTTCTTTCTTTTTTTTTTCCATTTCTTTTTGCAGGAGCCTTGTTGACACAGTTTATGCACTGAAAGATGAAGTCAAAGAGCTGAAGCAGGTAATTTGAGTGGGATTGTTTGTACTGGGATTGTTTGAGCAAAAGCCAGCCAGGCTGTGCTGGGGTGTCTTTGACTGGTTGGCGCCCAGGAAATCTTGTTGATGCTGGTCCCATTCTGCAGCTCCCTCAATGAGCATTAGTTTTCTTCTGGTTTAGCTCCTCCAATCACAGAGTCATAGAATTTTTAAGGCTGGAAAAGATCTTGAAGATAAATTCAAACCTATACTTCCAAATCAGTGACTCTACCACTTCCCTGAGCAGCCTATTCCAGTGCTTGACAATTCCTTCTTTGAAGAAGTTTTTCCTAATATCCAGTCTAAACCTCCTGCTGCAACTGGAGGCCATTTCCTCTCATCTTCCATGCAATTACTTGAGCACCAGACACAGCAAGGGGAAAAAAGTAGTTGGTCTATGTGTTAACATGAATTTTACTCCTATTATAAAATGTCTTTCTAATTGACTGTTCATTTTATAGTGGTCTGGTGGATACCAGTTCTTGTAGACTCAGAAAAAGTATGTCCTCCTCCCTCCAGCCCTGAGGCTGGAAGTGGGAGAAACCATGCCAGGAGAACAGGGTTCTTCAACCCAGGCTAAAATTAGGCTTCCAGGAGGATGTTTCTGGCTACTCAAAGTCAGGGGACTTTTGTGTAGGTCTGTGAGGTAGTAACGATCTGTTTGGGTTAATCGTGGTCCAGTCCACTTATTTTCCTCATCCTCACAAGCCCCTATCAAATGTCCCTGATATTTCTTTCCCTCTGAGGCACCAGGCACCAGGCACATGGAAGTTCCTCATTGCATAAAGTGCATGGGCATTAATGGCATCTTTATTCCTTTATGTCTCACCTTGCAGGAAAACAAAAGGATGAAACAGTGTTTGGAGGAAGAGCTTAAATCCAGGAAGGACTTGGAGAAGCTGGTTAGAAGGCTGCTGAAGCAGACAGATGAGTGTGGCAGGGAGGACACAGGGCGCAAGTCGTCCCTGATCGCCTGAATTTGGGGAGAAGCTGCTGGCAGTGGTGTGTGACCTCAGGTGTTTTTTGGGAAGCGGAATTGGATCCTTTGCCTCTTCTTGCTCCTTATTTTGTTGGTTTGGGGAATTTTGTTACAAAAAAAAAAAAAGGCATAGAGAAAAAATATAGTTTTTCTTCCATCCAATAAGGAAATAAAGCAGAAACAATCGATCACAACTAAACCAGTAAGCAAGTGGTCCATGATTCACAATTCATCTGCAGCAACTAATACCTCATCGTACCTGCTACTGGGAGCAAATACAAACTCTGCTAGTGATTGCTGCTCACAAAGGCTTGGGCAGCAGTTTCCTAGAGGAAGCTTAAGCACTTTTTAATGCTTTCATTCTTTTCAAAAGCATCGGTACCTATTTATTGAATGAAAACATTATTGAGGTGGCATTGAGCAGAAACCAAAAAGCACCATGCTCCTCTTTTCAGATAATCACGACTGGGGAAGCTTTTCCCATCCACCTTCTTTTTTCCCCATTAGTTGACTGTAGCGAACTAGAGCCCAGCAATACTGTGGTTCCCGTGTGGCCTTGATACTGATTAAAATGTGCAATTAACATGAAGACATTTGAACTCCTTGGGGAAGTCAGATCTGGAGCACCTGTCAGAGAGCATGGGAAGGTATGTTGCACAGTGCTGCCTCCTTACAGCTCGTGATTAGCACAACAGGTAACTGCTGTTCTGCCCCCCATCCCTTTTCTTATGCATGACCTAGAACTCCTACCCCCCTGCTTTGTTTTCACATTGAGTGTCCAGGTATCCTAGGAGATTATAGTTTTTTGCTGTGCTTCCCTCTGCAGGACATGCTTTTCTCTGTATGAAATGTAAACTGCTTGACAACAAAAAACAACCCCAAATGTGCTGGTTCCCTGCTCCCTTCTGCCCATGTTAGGCTCTCTGTCACTGCTTCCCAAAGACTGGGAGTGTAGCCAACGGCCACTTCTCCCTCCATTGCCCCAAAGGGGCTTTCTGCTAGAGAAAAGGAACTTTTTCTTGGAATAGGAAAGGTATTTATGCTTTGACAAGAGCTGGAATACTCCTGGGGCAAGGACACGCAACACTCTTCCAGATCCCTACACAGCTCCTCGAACACAGCACACAGGCAACATGCATATGTATCAGCTATCTTCATCTTATTTGGTGTTATACCCTAGTTTAGAACTGATGTTTTCCTTCCTTCCTTACCAGCATACAAAAAATAACCTTCTGTTAAAGTTAATGATAAGTCTTATTTATCTCACAGGGCAGCATGGTCCCAGGTGTGCAGAGGCACCACAGCTCATTACAGTCACACCATCACATTGGTCATGAAGGATGTAATAGAGGCAATAATTACAACTCCTTCCTTGCCATTAAAATCTAGCCAGGACATAGTAAATGATGTTTGTGGAGAGAGACTCCAAAACATCACAAGAGAATAATAAACCTTCTTTAAGCTGTTTCTAGGACAAACCAGAAGTCTGGCTACGTTTGCCATCCCTAGAGCATCCCAGCTGGATGGTAGCTCCTCACATCCCTGCCCAGGCACACAGTTGAGTGGTTTGGTCAGCAGTTGAGCCCTATTGTGCTTGTTAATCATTTTCCAGGAAAAGGACCTTTGCTGCATACTCTGCTGCTCTGGGATGCCATGCCCAGGCACCTCAGCACTGTCTGGTCCTGCTGCCTGCTCAAAGCTGGGCTGGGGACTGGGCTTGTGATGTGCAGCCAGTGCAAGGAAGCAAACCAAGGGCCCTTTACACTCTGAGAAAAGGGTAGAAACGTGTCCTTGCTGCCCCCAGGTTTAGTTGAAACCTGTGCTGTGTACATATGCATGTTTGTGAGATGTAATGTGATGGAGGGCACACTGGGACTTTTTGGATCAAGCATTTGTCAAGAGCTAGAAGCCAAAAAAAGACAAGAAAATAAAATAAAAAGGAAAAGAAGCCATGCCGGATGGACAGCAATGTTTCCATATTTACTTTGTTTACAGTGCTTTGTAAATAGGTTCCAGTGAGTCTGTCTTTAGATGGATGTTGTGTCAGCTGCCTTCCAGTTTATCTGTCATGTAGATTTATTTACTGTAACTACTTATGCAAGTTCAACTTTTCTAACATGTTTTTATTTTGAACAGTTTTTTAATTGACATTTTCAACAAATAAAGAAGGATAAAAGTCACTTCTTAGCCCTTGGTGCTGCTTCCTTTGTTTATGCTGCAAAAGCAAAGCCAGTGCTTGCTTTGGGCATCACTGATTTGCTCAAAGTGCCTGTGGCTGCATCATCCTCCCTCTGATTTACTGGATGCTGTTGGGGATACAGAAGTGAATGGTGATACTGGTACTCGGGCTGTTGCTCCCACCATCACCCACACCTGCAGCAGGGAAGGGTGCATGGTCCTAAGTGAAGAAGATGCATTTCCATCCCTCATGCCCTGCATGCACTCTGCTCACAAGGATGCTCTATGGAGAACAGGCTGCTCTCCCCTGCACCAGCAGATTGGTGTAGATAAGTGACTTCCTGCCTGTTTGAGATTTTATTTTTTTTAGTTAGTGTGTATTTTTTTTTCTGGCAATTAGGTGTGGTGACAGGATTTCCTTTGGTCTACCACTTGGACCAGACCTCTCCTGCACATTGGGGTTTTTTTTAACTCTTTGGTGGAGACAAGCCATGCTCTCAGCCTGCTGATGAAGTTCAAGGATTGAGGGCAGGAGGACTGGACCCTGCTTCCCCTCCCCAGATACCACTCAGAAAGAACAAAGGGAAAAAAGAAACACTGTGTGTATCTTGGAAAACCACTGAAGTCCGAAACTGACAGAGGGCAGGTTTAGATTGGATATCAGGAAGAAATTCTTTCCTGTGAGGGAAATGAGGCAGTTGAACAGGTTGCCCAGAGAAGCTGTGGCTGCCCCATCCCTGGAAGTGTTCAAGGCCAGGTTGGATGTGTTTGTGAGCAACCTGATCTAGTGGAAGGTGTCCCTGCCCATGGCAGCAATGTTGGAAGTAGATGATTATTAAGGTCCTTTCCAACCCAAACCATTCTAGGGTTCTGCAAGAGAGCCTGCTTGAACCCAAGTGGCACTTTGGGAATTGTTGCAGAGGCAGAGCAGGGCCACATCCAGACCCAAGTGCCCTAGACAGCCATCCTCCAGCTCCTGCTGCCTGGCAAATCTGAGCTCAGTGGCCCAAGCCAGAGAGACCCTGCTTGGACGCTGACATACAAATATTTTTTGAGGAAAGCAGACCCCAAAATCTCATTTCTTGTACAAAACTAGTTACATATATATATATATATTTCCCAGTGAGTTCAGTGTGTCTCAAGCTACGCAAGCACCTCTCCCAGCAGACAACCATGTTCCTGCTTGCTCCTGCCACTGCTCATACATGAACCCCTGTGCCAGTCCTGCTGATGTGTTGCAAGTTATTATCTCCCTCTCATCCCCTTCTTTACTTAAAAAGAAGAACAAATTTCAGTTTGGAAACCGTAAAATCCACAGCCCAAGGAGTGACATAGAGGCCCCATGTCAGGGGAAAAATCAGTGTATTGACTACCTTCAGACTTTCCATGGGGAGAAGAAACCTGTGTGTGCTACAGCACCAGGCTGGGCTGTGGAGGAGAGTAAACTGCCTGGGAGAAGGCCACAGCTGGAGGGCAGCAATTACATCTCCTTCCCTCCCACGTGCCACCTCACCTCTGAATCCCACAGGCTATTTTTGGCAAGCAAAGAAACAAAGCCAAGAAACAAAAGCCGTGGGAAAAGCAGAGGCATGGGCAGGGGTCAGGCAGGCAGCAGTTGGCATCTAATGCCTTTGCTGCAGAATTTATGAATTTGATTTATGCCTATTTTTTTCTCCCCTCTTTAATTGTGTCCCCCAACCACCTGACTGGCAGCTCTTGGATCCCCTCTCAGTGATTTGGGGATGATAGCCCAGCTCCAAGTCTCCAGCAGGTGCTCCTGGCCACTGAGGCTGCAGGGGCTTCAAAGCTGAGCACTGATCAGTTTCCCCTTGCCCATGACAAATGATTTTTCTGCTCTTGAGGGTTTTTGGCCACACACACACACACTCATCACTGCTCTCTCCTCAGCTCCCCATCCAGTCACTTCCAGCTTTTTTGCTGTCTCAGGCCATACCAGTTTACACCATCTTTGGTTTCTCCTGTGGCTCCCACTCACACTCCCACCATGACCAAGCAGCTCCACCTTCCCTGTGGAGGTTTGGGGCTCTCCAGCCATGCCAGCACTGCCTCCAGGAGCCTGGCCTGCAGCAGCTGGCTGTGTTTCAGCATCCATGGAGATGTGGGGGGACCTGCACCACTGCGGGAGACTGGGAGGCAGCAGCTGCCCAACCCCACACACAGCAGCCACAGGATCCCAGACTGTGCAGCATCCATCCATCTGCTCCAAAGCAGAGACATCCCTGCAGGCTCCATGACCTCAGGATAGGCAGGAATAGTCCTCTTCAGTCAGGTGTTCTAAATCCCCTTAAACTACCCCCACCCCTCTGCTCCACAGGTGTGCTGGGGGCTCCAGCCTCTGTCCCCACTGCCTTCCCAAGGAAGGGGCTCCCTGCTTCTGCCTCTAGTCCCCAGTTCTGCCTGGCCCTGGCACCTCAACATGCCCCAAGAAGCATGGTGGGATGGCTGCCCTGCCTCCCAGTGTCACCCCACTGCCCTCTCAGTCACCAGACTCCAAGCAGGACCTCAGGAAATCCCAGCCTGGGGCTGGGAAGGATGAGCAGGGTTCAAAACATACAAAGCCACCTATCTCTTAATTAATAAATTGTATTAGTCATGGAGTGATCAGTGGACAAAACCCCACACTGGGGAAGGGGGAAGCATGGATATTGAAATATGCTGCAAAACACAGCTACAGCCTGGCACACAGTCCCTCTCTAGTTACAAATATAAGATGGTTTTAGTTAAATAAATAGTCTTTATACATGGTGTCAGACAGGAGTGGTCCATTCCCTGATGCAGTTAGGCAGTTTGGAGAACAGCCAAAAAATACATATTAAATTAAAGTGAAACCAGACTGTCTCTGAGCTCTATTGCCTTCAGGAGAGGGCTGTGCTGGCCACCCAGCCCTGTAATGAGTTGTGCAAAGACTGCTCTGTCCATCCCATTAGTGGTGACACTGAGGCATTGTTAGGACTAAACCTGCAGCCTCCAATGAAGCAAAGCCTAAGGACTACCCAAATCTGGAAGCTCTTTCATTTGCAAACCTGTTGGCTTCCAGGAGTATCCTCAAATTTTGACACTCTTGACAAGTGTGAACTGTGTAACAAAATGCCACCTGTATCATCTTCAAATGCCTTTAAAAAATGCTGCATCAACATCCTTGTGCTCTGCTCACCTTCTCTGCAGGCCAAGCTGGAGAATAGGGTTGGGAAGACCCCAGTGTGCAGTGTCACCCAGGTACCCACTGCCAAAGACAGGGTCCTGCCCATCTGCACAGTCCTGCTCTCCTGGAGCTCAAGAAAAGTGCCATTGTGCTCATGTCCTCAAGGAGGACAGCCAGAAGATGCTCTGCACACGCCCCGTGAAGGGCCTGGGAATAAGCCAGTGGTCCTGCCACCTCTGTGCTTTCCTGATCCTCCTCTTAGGGTAGGAGGCGTCTCAGGAGAAGATGCAGGTCCAGTTTTGATGGTGATGCCCAATGTCTTTTTCACAGAGGAGTGAAACAGTCCACAGGCAGAGGGTTTTCTACAGCAGAAGCAGGAGAAGAACAGTCTGGTGAGCAGACTCAGGTCACTGCGAGCAGAGCAGCACTAGTGCCTTACCCTCATTCTGCCTTGAAATCAGCAGTCCTCCCTCAGCCACCTATCACCCCTCTGATGTGGAGTGACTGTCATCAAGTATGAACCCAGCCAAGGCAGTGCCACCCTGAGAAGGCTGGTTGAGTTTCATAGAGAGGCACGGATGGAAAAAAGGGTGTTCTTGAGATACAGAAGACAGTTAGGGTGGCAACAATGCATCACCAGCAGCTAGAATGTAAGGACAGTGCTGGGTTGATTGATTCCTGTAGAGGAGATGTTCCTAAGCCTTTTTATGTTTTTCCGTTGATGTTTGGTAAGCAGATTAGTATGGGAGATATGTATGAACACAGCTTGGCTGAAGTGCCCCGAGCCATCCCACATTTCCTACATTGCTAGGAAAGAAACGTTGATGGTAGTTTGCTAAACAAAGCTCTTGTGACATAATGGGGACATTGACCCTGCCAGGAATGTGGGGTGTGTGGACTCAGACACACAACGCCAGCATGTACCAGATCATTGGCAGCAACAGAAGAAAGCTAAGAGCAAAAAACAACAGTTTCAAACTTTGTTCCATTTGTGTTCTCAGGACCCCTTGGCCCTCATTAATAAATAATAAAATATACAAATAAAGGAACAAGAAAAACAAAGAGGCAGAGGAACATAAATAAGGGAAACAGGGAAAGGCACTTTGCTCAACAAAGTTGGGCTGGATCTCCAGCTCAGGATAGCCCCTTCCTCACTACAGTTTGAAGATGCCAAAATAGGTGTTGCCGTGGTTGTATCGCACTTTTGTGGAGTCTGTCACTTTGACAAGGACCATGTCATCTTCCCGGAGCTCAAAGACACCTCCCACCCGGATGGACTGGAGTGCACAGACGGACGTCGAGTTGCACTGTGTCTTTTGTCCCCTCAGCAAGAGCCGGTCCTCTTCCTCAGGGATATGCAAATAAATATAGAGGGTGAAGGGTGCCGAACTCTTTTCCTTGGTGCAGAAGCTGACTTGGGAGTAGATGTAGTAGAGCCCTGCTTCCTTCACCTTCAGTTTCCCCTCCTGGTTGGATATCAAGCTGTTCGTGGGGCCATACATTGTCTCCTTCCACTCTAGCACTGTAGGGAGAGAGCACAGCAGGTGAGCTGGGAGAAGGAGACATCCAGTTTGGCAGGATGATTTGCAGGGACACCCTCTAGACATCTGGCTTCACAGCCTCTGTCTTCTGCAGGGTACAGGGATGAGTCCTGCCCACCCCAGGACACCATCTCCAGCCCAGGGTCCCCTTCTCCGAGGCCAGGAGAGGTTTAACACATGCTGCTGGTCACTGGCCTTGACACCCTTGAATCAATATGTGACCACAGAAGCATTTTGCTTCCTTCATCCAGCCAGGTGGAAATGCTTAGGGAGAAGGATTGCACGTGATAACAACCACAGACCAAACACACCCCTGTGTCCACTTCTATAGGGTTGCTGTCTCCATGGATTTCAGTGGTACAACCTCCAAGCCCTCAGAACACTGCCAGTACACACTGAAACTCTGGCATTCATAGCCTTCCATCCCAGAGCACATAGTTTTTCCCAACTGGGTGCTGTCTTTCCTCCAAAACCCCTCCTGCACTTGGCCTTTGGAGATGATAAGACTTTACCAAAGAATCACAAAAATGAACATCCCACAATTCCAATCTCTGCCAGGGTGCAGAGCTGGAATGGTTTTGCACAGCAAGTGCTGCTTCCCACCACCAGACCACGGCCCACGCAGACCAGCTGCTGCCATGGCTTTTGGGGCACTGTTGGTGTCATCAGAGTAGCTCATGGAGTTGGTGTGGATAAGCCAATACAGAGACTTATTGGAAACCACGGCCATAGGGGCTGAGCTCAGCTACGACCTCCAGGAGGGAATTTGGACCTCTGCCTTCCCCAGCCTACAGAGACACCTGCACGAGCAGCCAGGGTGACAAACCTGGCTCCAAGAGGAACAACAAGTTCAACAGTCCCATCCCAGAGTCCCAGTCCCTGTAGCAGGGTTGCATGGGTGGTCCTGGGGGAGCCATGCAGCTCATGGCCCATGACTGAGCATCTCACAAGGACATTTCCCCACACAGAGCTGAGCTCCAGGCAACTGCTGCTCTCTGGGCCTTTCCAACCTGCTTTATAGGCTCAACGAGTGCCTGAGCAGGGAGTCTAAAAATGCAGCAAGTTTCTCACTTCTTTGATCTTATCTAACATTACGATTTCCACAGGTAGACTGAGCACTGGGTGAAATGCTGCGTCAGAGATGGAAAGAGCAGTTGCTGATTACTGTCAGTTACTCCAGAATTAAATCAGAAGTGCTCAGATTGTGAAATCCTTGCCAGATGGAGAGACTGACCTTGTAAGCTCATACTCACTTTGATAATTCTCCTCTTGAGGGATGTCCCTTACCTAAGGCTACACTGGGAGACAGAGCAGTGAGAGCAGCCACAGTCAATACAGAGGATCACACAAGTGCAAATGGACTCAGGTATATCTCTCAAATCTAACATGGCCATGGCTGTGAAAAACTGCAGCTTCCCTAAATCACTTTGGAGCCATCCCTGTTGTGACTATAAAGCCCTCAGCCGGTCCCTATTACTACCAGGACCACAATGGATGAAAAAGGATTAAATCAACAGATACAGTATGTCAGCAGAGCCCTTCTGCAGCAACCACACCAATGAGATGTGGCCAGGAGAGCAAAAGAGCTCCATTTGAATAGCAAAAGAAAAGTGGGAGGTTTTTTTCCTTAAATATGATGAGAAAAAGTTTTCAGCTTGTAAAGATTAAGCCACTGTGTGCATTTCTAGGAAGGCATATATATGGCTACTGAGGACAGTCAGCATGGTATGTGCAAACCCCATGTGGGACTGGGAGGTTTGCTGTGCTCCACAATTTTGTGCTGGAGTTGCTTCGTCCCTGTCCCTGCCTTTAGAGAGCCATGGGGGAGGACTGGGGATGCAGACTGCCATGTTACACTGGCTCCCTGGACAAGGCAGGACCGAACGAGTCTGTCTTACCTGAGCCTGCCTTGCTGCTGTTCTGACCTGCCAGGTGGACTGCAATCGGCTGCCTCTTCTCTCCTGCAATTCCAAAAGGTCAGTGTTATTGATGCTGTGGCACCCGCTGGGCAGCACAGCTCCTCTGCAGGGACTGCAGCACCTCCCACCCTTGATGTGTCTCTACAGGCCAAGTTCAGCTCAGAGACATCATCCCCACATTCCGTCCCCAGCTCTGAGTGAGGAGGATCTGGCCTCTCCTCAGCAAAGACACACAGCTGCCTCTGAGGGATAAAGCCCATGGAGGAGACGGTGCCACCTTTCCTGCCATTGGAACAGGACCTGGATGTGCCCACACCTCACCTGCCACAGACATCTCATTCTTGTGTGTCAAATGGGGATGTTCATGGTGCTCATGACCTGCAATGCAAAAAGGCCACAGATTTAGTTTTCAGTTCAATTTCATCACCTTGAGCCTTGTGGCACCCAGAACCACGTGCTCTGGTGAGACATCCATGCCCAGTGCTCCCCTTCACCAGCCCCATACACAGTCTCACCCCCACGGGAATGCTCTAAGCCCCAGCCCATCCCCTGCCTCCACGCCATTAACTGGGCCACCAGTGGGCTGTTGCAGGGTGAAGAAAATCCCTTTCTCAGGCCAAAGTACTCCTGCTGTCCCAGCAAGCTGTGGGTGCACTGGTGACACCAGGGAACTCACCTCTCTGCATGTCAAACTTGGGCTGCTCCTTGACGGCCTCATCCTGTAACAACAGCAAAAAATATATGTGGGTTTTTTAAGATGCACAAATCAATGATTTTGAAAGCTTCTTTATAAAGGTCACTGCTCAGGTTGGTGATATTTGGCTCCAACAGCCCTGTCAGCTCTTGACAGAGGGTACCTGAAATCACAGAGCCTCTCCAGTACCTTCCCAGCTTCACAAGTGGCTGTGGGATGACTGGCTGTTCACAGCAGGGGGTTTGTAGGGTTTCATGTGATTAAAAATATGTGATGGGGAAAGTTTATTGGGGAAAAAAAAGGAGAAACAGAAAAAAAACCCTCTCTTTTACATTTTAAGCCATGGAAAGAGCCATGCTCTAAGTGCACATTGCTGCCACTGCAGTGAGGATTTTCAGGGCTGTTGAACAAGGCCCACCTCAGACACAATTTTTGGTAGTTGGTTGGGTACTGACATAAACCTGAAGGTTGAACTGAGGCATTTGTTGTCATCAGACAGCTATAACAAGGAAGAAGTGTCCCCCTTCTGCCTGCTCTGGCCAGAACAACCACTCCTAAACAACAAAATCAGGGCTGAGCAGGATGAGAACGTTTCATCCCTCAGATGCTCCAGGAGGACATTGCAGTGCAGGGTGGCTTATCTGAACCCACACACGAAGAGCCACTGAACTGTCTGGATGTGCCATCCCTCAATCCATTGTACAGCACCCTCCTCTTCCTCCTCACTGGCTGTCAGGAGCTCTGCCACCTGGCCCAAGCCTTGCGCTGTCATCAACACCTGGGAAAAGCAGGTGGAAAAGTGTTCCCAGGGGCAGGTGGCTGCAAGCATCCTCACAGCCACCCAGCACAGGAGCAGAGAAGGTGCCAGACAGCAGAAAATGAACGTTTTTCAGGCCAAGATCAGACCACAGGGCAAGGATGGCTGCAGCTCCATCCCACCTCACACTAGCCCTGAGCATGCCAAGGCATGCTGCAGCTGGACGTGCTCTGATTAAGAGCATTTTAAGGAAAAAAATGAATGAGATTTTTCAATTATATCAATATAGTGTAAAAATATAGTATAAGAAAATATAGTATAAAAAAGGGCATGTGTTACACAGCCCTAAAGTAAAGAGTGCCCATGGTTTTGAAAAAAAGCTTGGGGCGAAGGGGTGTGTGTGTCTGGGAGCCCCTCTCTCACTTCAGTGGGGTCTTTATCTGCTGAACAGCATGTACCTTGTACTGGAGATCCTGGAAGGCCTTTAAAATCTTTTCACAGTCCAGTAATGTCGACTTCTGACCTTCAGCTGTCTGACATTTCTGTACTTTCCGCAGGAAGATGTAATCTTCATTTAAGCTCAACACCTCTTCCATCTGCCCATGGAGGGAGAAGAGACAGGGAATGAGATGTTAAAGGGAAACCTGCAACAGCTGGAAACAGAGCCATGCTGTATTCCTGCAGGGGATAAATCGCAGCCTGGGAAGCTCAGGGTCAGATGTTCAGCACTGGGATGAGCTGGGCTGACACATTGTGGGTACCAAGATTTCCTACCAGCCACCTGACACAGCATCTGCACCCTCATCTGCTGGGAATTGCATCCATGGAGCTCACCCCGATTAGCAATGCTGGGTGAGAAGAGGATTGCTCAGGATCTATTTTTATCACCTTGATAATGAGTTTAAATGTCCCTCTCTGCCTTTTCCAACAGCCACAGAAATCTCACCAGGTGGCTTAGGGACTCGGGGTTTGAAGGTGCTTCCCCAGTGGCCCCAGTGGGTACTTGGGATGCTCACTCAGCCCTTTGTTTTCCTGCCCACACAGGGGGCTCGAAATTTTTCCCACTCACTCATTGACCAAAAATTGCTACCAAGAAAACAAAACATCTTGTGGGTTGGGGCTGAATAGTGCCAAAAACTTCAGATTAAAAAAAAAATCAGAAAGCAAATAAATAAATAAATGCGTCAAATACTGATTTTTTAAATTGCATCTGGGGTTTTTTTTGTAAAAACCTAACATTCAGCTAAATAGTAAAGAGAATGTGAAGCTGGACACAAAGACACACTGCCAGGCAGGGTGCCCAGCACAGGCAGCACTGGGATGTGGAGGGTTAGGTTTGAAGCCCTGTCACAAGCTCTGAATGCAGATTAATTCCTCTTGCCACCTGTGACTGCATTTCAGCTGCCTCTGATCCCCTGCCATGGCCCTGTGCAGTCCCAATTCACTCTGCTGAGGACTCTCTACTCACTCCTTCACCCGGGGCTACAACCTCTGTGCAGCAAAGTCCCCTTCCATTCCCCGACCTTTAAGCCCCTCTAGCTCAAGTTTGCTCTCTATCCTTGAAGATCAGAAATCACCCACTTAAATTTCAATTTAAGTTCAGATGATACATTTAAAAATCAGTAATTATGATCTTATCAGTGTATCTGGTAAGAAAAACTCACTCTGGGTTTTAGACGCATATTTCTCTAGCTGGCAGTGTCTTCTGGTTTGGAGGAAAGCAGCTTTAAATCTGTGATTTTAAGCATCACACAGTGTGGCTGCAGCCACAGCAACCTCAAAACCAGCTTTTCAGACTTTAACTTTTTGGTAAATATTGTCCCAAGTGTGGAACAGGATCACCGACACTGTATATCTTCAAAAAGTGACAAAAAAAGAAAAGGTCTGGTCTTTTCTTCCCTAAACCGAAAGACAGCACCTGCAGTGAGATGTTGGTAAAATACATACATGAATCTTTAAAAAAAATCTCATTTCTGGACCTTTCAGCTTCACAATTAATGTCACAGTGCTGTCAAGTGCTATGAAACCAGAAAAGCCACCACCAAGACTAAAATAGCCACTTGCATGCCTAAACCACACTCTCTAGTCCCAGACTGGCCATCGACTGCCAGGTTTGCTCTTCTTGGTTGATGCGTTCTCTTTTTGTGAACAAAGGGAACAGATCTCTTCCCCAGTGTATCTCTTCATGGCAAATTAAAGCAGAAATGAGAACATGGGTGTGATAAATGCTACTGTTGCATCCCTCCAATGGTCAGCATCGTCTTCTACTGTGTTCATCCTTCTGGCGAGCACATCTCACCACATCTGAAGAGAAGAAATTGTGCCGGCAATCCAGCAGAGGCAACCTCCTTTCCTCCACTTACCTTATCCATCTTCATGTGAAGATACAAACAGAAGAGTACGGTCCCAATCATCTGTGCTACAATAAATACAGTGAGAAAACCCATGAACATCTTCATGGTGCCGGGAGAGGTGCTGCTGATGGGTCGGGGTGTCTCAGGGCTGTAGGGTTCGTTCATCCTCCGTGCACGTTGCCGAGGCTCCTCCAAATGTGCTGCTTGCAAGTAGCATGAGAACTGTTGTGCAAGCACCCGCTGCTCGAGGGATACAGGTTGCAGCAACCTACACTTCCTGGAAAAACCTCTTCATAGTGGGTAGGTTTGTTCACTACCATCTCCCACAACAAGAAAAAAAGTTGCTTAGACTTTCTTCTCTGTTGCACTTCCATGCTTTTTCCTATTGTTCTACAAGAAACAGAGAGAGGTTCTTATTCCATATATTCATACTTGCCCTTGAATGACTCCAAATAATTCCTTGGTGGGTATTTTTCCTGCTGTGGATGAAAGTTTTTGGCAAGTTGTCTTCAAAGAAATGAAGACTACAAATACAGGTAGAGAACTGCTGAGCAGCACCATGGGCTGCCAGGGGCTGGGAAGCACTTGGAAAGTCAGTTTCTCAAAAAGGGCTTTTTGATCTTCATTTCCTTCAAGGGAAAGATGATTTTTTCAGTGAAGACTCTTGGCTGATGCAGGTGGGTTGTGCTGATTTCTGCCTTCCCTTGTGCTCCTCATGTGAAGTCTCTGCCTGGGTGAACTGGATGATCTGGGAGAAAGGACCATATCTATGGGCACTGTGACCCCAGTGTGGGCACAGCTTTCATGCTCCTCAACAAACAGCAGCATCTGGGGCTTGGTGCTTGGTTCTTTGGAGAGACAAGTTTTAAGCAGCTTTCTTGGAATTCTAGTACCAAGGACACAAGCCACCTCAGACTCTGCCCCCACTTATCCATGTTACCTATATCTATATATCCTGGCATGAAAAGTGCTGCTGGGGATGCCGGGCACTCCTGCTGCTGCCCTCCCACTATCACCACCATACAACTCTGAACAATGCACATCCTCTCTATGCCCTGACCCCTCTCGAGCTGGCAGCAAGGAGGTGAGGTCCTGCCTCCGAGCTTTTCAGGCATCTGACATTTGTGTGCACATGTAACTAAAATAACTAAAATAACTAAATAACTAAAATAACTAAAATAACTAAAAGTACTAAAATAATTTAAGGTAAATACAGGGAGTCCTTACTGCTTTCAACAGGGGATGGACCTCTTTTCTCCACGTGAAGAGGATAAATGTGGGGGCTTGCTGGGGTGCAGAGAGGGAGGGCTGCAAGGCTGTACTGTGAGGAGGGCTGGGGAGCTGATTTGAAGGCATCATCAAGCCATCATGTAGAGTTGTTTTGAATGTGGTATGCTAGAGGTGATGCTCTTATCAGATGTGCACCCAGCAAATAAAGGGTTGGATCCTGCCAAGGCAGTGGGTGCTGAGCAAGTGCTGCCTGTCAGCAGTCCCAGGAGAGGAGGGTACACAGTGCCTTTCAGGGCTGCTCAGAGCATTGCAGGATAGACAGCTTTTGTTATCTGCCCTCTCTCCCGCATCCTGCCCTGTGTGGTTAGGGTGCTGTGAGCTGCAAATGCAAAAGCTAGTAAAAAAGCACAAGCATCTCTGCAACTGAATTAGAGTCTGACCTTGGCAGATCACCATGCTCCTAAATATAACATCCAAATCAGAAGCGTGGGATGGCTCCAGGGTCTTTGTGGGCAGCAGTTGAGTAACTGGGCACAGGACAGCCCAGGGCTGAGGTTCTGACTGGTGCTTCAGAGCCATGTAACCCTTCACTGTGCCAAGATTGTCACACCTCTGTGATGAGGGATGAGGCTCATCCTTTGGGATGAGGTGCCAGCTCTGAGGTGAGCCCCTCAGTGTCACTTTTGCCTTCTAGAGGAGAGTCTCCTGGAGTCCCTGCCCCAGGGTGCCCATACCCTGAGGGCAGCCCGCACACCCTGACCATCCAAGGGCTACCTCACTGTTCATTTCACTGGGGTTTCCCAGCCCCTCCAGGAACACCCTCCCAGCAGCACTGAGGTGACCCAAACAGTGCTGTGGATGCACTGTGTTGGGGCAACAAAAGGGGTCTCCTCAGCTTCAGACCTGGTCCCTTGAGCGTGTAGCCCTGCTGTGCACAGGACCAAGTCCACAAACAGCCTAGGGCCACTGCCAAGTGCCTGCTTTTATTCCTTTTTGTCTTATAATCGGCATCATCTTTGGAAAGGCCAGCCATAGCCTCCTCACAGGAGTCTGATCTGACACCAAGCTCCTGCACACCGTCCCTGCCATGGTGAGCTTGTCACAGGCAAAAAGCCATTTGGGCATTCCCAAGAACACCTCAAATAGCTGAGGGCCACAGTGGGGAGCAGCACTTGTTCCCCAAAATGCTCACCCTGTGCCTTAGCCCTGTCACACTCACCAGCATTTTACAGAGCTCTTCAGAGTTTCCTCTGAATTTAACACATCTGGTGGAAGTCACTGTATGAGAAACAGAATAACATGAGAACCATCACTTAATACTGTTCCCAAATGTGTTGGGATAGAGGCAGCCACTAATGCATGAAACCACAGCACTGAGTGTTGCAGAGAGGTTTTGCACAGCTATTCCTGAGTCCTGGCTGTCCCCAGCAGATAATACCTCTTCAAAGCCATTTCTGGATAGTTACCTGCCACTGCTTCACTGAAATGACAAGAATCTGTAGCTAACATTGGAAAGCCCAAACACGTTGCTGGCCCTATTTCATGCACCTTTCTGGGGAGGTTGGAGCTGGCAGCATCCTCGGTTTGGTGAGGAGGATGGGGAAAGGCTCTGGTTTGGGGTACCCAGCAAAACACATCACTGGAGGATTGACCAGCTTGTGCTGCAAACCAGGAAACTGAGTTGCCAGTCACTGTCACTGACAGGAGAAATCAGGTAGAAAATGTGACACTGGGGATCCTGGTAAAGGTTCATCAGTGGCAGCTACTCTTCAGGAAACCACTCTCCACATCAGTAATCCAGCTTCTCACTGCCTTGGCTGTCAGGGAGTGAGCTCCCCTCAGGAGCCATCCACCCTGCACCACCCTGTCCTGTGGCTTCTCCGGCTCATGCTGGACTACTATGACTACCACATCAGCAGTGTTGGATCAAGCAGGAGGTGCCAATCAAAGTCTGTGGAAGGCAGAGCCCCAACAGGCTGTTCTTTCACTGCTGCTGTTCCGAACCAGACAGCCCAGGAGAAGAAACCTGCTCCAAGGTGTGTGAAGGTGTTGGCCCCTGGGGACATGCACTGTTCCCACCTCACTTCCTCACATGGGTAGTAGGGGTGGGGGAAAGGCTCAAAATCCTCAAAGCTCATGTTACTCTATGCCAGGTCCAGGCAGCATCATGGTTGTACATCCCTGATTATTTGCCTGCTGTAGGAACATGGGGGAGTGTAGAAGAGGGGGAACACACCCTTGGGGAAAGAGTGGCATGGTCCAGGAGACCATGGGCAACAGAGAAATGACCCAACGCCAGAAAGAGGAATCTGCCTGGATGGGATAATCCCAGGGAAGATGAAGTCACACTTTCACTTGGTGACTGGCACACCACTGAGAAACCAACTGGGTTTTCTTTTACCACCCCAAACCCTCTGAACACAACCATACCTGTCTGCTTGTGAACCCAAACTGGCACAGTTCCTCCAGTCAGATAAACCCCGGGTGAGACAATGGGAAAATGTGATCCATCACTTGCATTCCTATTGACCTAGTTGTGGTATTTCCGCTGATCAGCAAATTGTCTCCACTCGTACTCCGTGCTCCGAGTTTTGTTTACTGACAAAATATCCGGTTGCCTGCCTCTGTGATCTGTCAAAGGCTGGGAGCATCTCTGAAGGCAGCAAGGTGAAAGCTGATGAGAAGAGAGTGATTTTTTTTGCGTGTGTGTGTGCCTGCTGCGGTTTCGTGACTAGGTTTTTAAAATGTGCTGTTTGCCCCACATGCTCTTTACAATTAACAAAAGCTGGTGGTGTGCAGCGCTAAGAACAATACATTCAATAAGAAGATTCTATTCTGAGTCAGAAAAGGAGTTTGCCTGTGATGCTGTGGGAGGAATGCAGAAGGGAACCTATAAGAGAAACCTCAATTAAGTCTCTTCAGCACAAGGCCATAGGCAGAAGGGAAATTTGAGCTTTTCCACCATTTGCTTTGTCACTTCTTCAGATTTTTCACTCTCCTGTATTCTCCGAGCTCTCTTGTCTCCAGGACAACCCTGTCATCAGAGAGGAAGAGGGAACAGGCATAGCCAGAACACCACAGACAACATCATCAGCATCCGGAGAAGGAAAGGTTGTGCTGCAGTTTCCGTTCATTTTCTACTTTGGTGTGAATGAAAGAGTGTTCTTGGAGTCCAGAGCAGCAAGAAGAAGCCTCAGGGAGAGATGAAGGTATCAACACTTGTGACGGTCATGTCTTTCTGTGGAAGAAAAGAGCAGAAGATGGTGGTCGTTGCCACTATGGTGGCAATGACAGGCTGCAGCCCCGTCTCAGACATGGGGACACCCATGCAAGCTCCAGCAGATGTGAACACAGGTGGTCCTAGCAGGTAGATCAGGTCAGGGTGTGCAGCACCATCCCCGGTGCATTTTTCCCACAGATAGGATAGGAGGGGACATCCGCCCCTCCAGATATCTGCCCCTTCTCTGCCACCTGCCAGAGCAACAAAGAGCAATGTTAAAGAGTGGCTGCTGTCCCTCTGAGCCTCCCTGCTCTGGGGGTCCTTGTCACCTGTGCCCACTTCCCTCCTTATCCCCTCACCTCCCCGCCCTCCCATATGACCCACGGGCACACCCTAAACCAGCCTTTCCCCAGGGGATTGAGGTGGGTGGAGAGCAGGGAACAGCAGACAAACAAGCCTCAATGACCCCACAGAGGGTGGAGGGCCCCGAAGGGCACATGGCTTTTGTGCCACATTTGAGCTGCACATCTGGGTGGCAATGCCAACCTTGCTGTGTGGGTCACAGAGAGCACCCTGCTCTAAACTGCTGATGCTGAGCCCTACTGAAGCTGCGAAACCACAAATGGCACTAGAAACTTCTTGCTGTGAGGGCTGCACCTACTTCTCCCGACTTCCTAAAAATAGAGCCTGGTGCAGAGGGCCCCACGGCCGTGCCAAACAAGCCCCTGCTGCCTGAGTCACGGCGGAAGGGAACAGAGCATCCCGTGCATCCCCCCACACTCGGCCAAGTGCCGAAAGCTGCTCTCCCCGGCACGGGGTGCGGGGGCCTGTGCCCATCAAAGCCTCAGTGAAACACCCCGGAGAGGCTCTGCCCTTTCATGTTGTGAAAGGAGAGGGTAAGAGTGGGGAAAAGCAAAACCCGCGGGAGGCTGCAGGGCTGCTGATGCCAGCGGCTGCCTCCCACGGCGCGGCGCGATGGGTGGGTGGGGAGGGTCCCACAACCAACTTTGCATCGCCCCTTCCTCCCCGCCTGCCCCACCAGGACAAAAGGCAGACAGGACCACGTCTGCCACATCCGCGTGGGACACACAAACAAAACAAAAGCCTTGGGAGGAGATGGGGAACGCCACAATTCCTCCCCATACCGTGGGGCGATCCCCGGCAGCCGCATCTGCAGCACATCAGCCAAGCACTCGCTGGGCTCCATGGGGACAAACCAGCCTTGCCACAGCAGAGCCACCCAGCCCTCGGCTACCACCACCCCACAAGGGTTCCCTGCCAGCGGGTGTGATGTGCCCATAGATCAAGGCGCTGTGTCCTATGGTGGGTTTCACAGCTCTTGGCTGAATTTCAGGAGGTGGTGCCACTTGCAGCACAGGCGTGGATGGGGACCCCAAGGATTTTGTGTGGGTTCTGTCACTGAAGATGGGTGAGACACAACCTAGATCAGCTGCTGTCCTGCTCAGCCTTTGCCTCCTTTCCCTCCCTCAGTAGCTGGAGGTTTGCAGTGAGTCCTCACACTGGCTGAGCTCTGGGCTGGCCGTGCCTGGTTATCCCGCTGGGCACTGACACGTTCTGCAGCAATTCATCTTGATCCTGATTGGAAATTACCAAAAGATGGGCAATCTCCCAAAGCAGATTTGGCAGCCACTAATTCAATCTTTTGCATTTCTCCCCTGAATTACACCACAATTCTCTTGCCAAGACAATATTAACACAAATTACTCATCTTTTCCAAAATCAAGCTCCATAAGGCTCTCATCATAAGGCTTTCTTCACCACTACAAGAATCACTTCTGTGGCTCTTCACTCATCTCCTTTCAGTCATTTCTTCCCTTCCTCCGCTGGTCTTTGAATCCCAGGGAAGGCTGTGCTCATCCCCCAGGATCACTAGGATCCTGCTGGGGGCACACACAGCCCCAAGGTGAGCAAGAGAGAGTGACACTGCTGTCACTGGCAGGAGATGAGCCAGCCAGGGTGAGCTGCCAAAGAAGTGAACAGCAGACAAGGAACACTGCTCTGACCTGAGGGCTTTAGGGAAAAAATCCTCAGCCCCTACCTGGCACTAACCATTTCCAAGAAGAAGGCAGCACCTGGGGCAGGAGAAATCTGTGCTCAGGTGGAAACTTACATGTAGCCACACTCAGTCTGGGGAGCCCAGCCAAGACAATGCACACATGGTCAGAGGCAGCAAAACCATTTTTGAGTCTCTTGCAAAGTGAAGAAAAGGTAGAGCAGCACCACCTTTCACGGGGTGTGATGGACACAGTGGTATCCCACAGGCCTTTTGCCTTGGAGCCATGAGCCATGATGTTCTGAGCAGGGCATGTTGGTGTGGTGAGAAGCCCTCTCCCTGCACACTGCCAGCCCTGCTGCTGCTTCCGCACAGTGGTGGGAATTCTCGCCCCAGCCCCAGCTTGCTCCTAGGCCAGGCTACAATAGCCTCGGCTTTGGGGTATCATCTTGATAACAAATCCATCATAAATTCCCTGTGAACCTGAGAGAGGCACAATAGAGAGCAGATGCTAAACCAACTCTGCCATCTACTGACTCCTCCAGCTCCTCTCCCTGCCCTGTCCATCCCTCCATCCCTGCCTCACACAGACACCTGGAAAGCTGTTAAGAATGAAGGGCCTCCATGCTGGGACATGATGCCACAGGCAATGCCAGAGGAGCCCTGCAGCCAAACACACCTCCTGCCTCACTTGCCCTGTGCCCCAGGGATGTGGACACAGCTCGAGCTGCAGAGCAAAGGGCTTTGTGGGGAGAAGAGCAAAGTAAAGCTTCAAATCTGCTGTTGACATAACAACAGTCTTAGTGCTCAGGCCAGAGACAAGACCAGCTTAAAGAAGAAAGTAAGTCCGGGTTCCATAAAGCACTGATGTTTCAGGAATTTCTGCATCTAAACAGGCCTCAGATGCAGGTTTCCTTTGCAAGGAAGCAGCACCTCATGGCTGGTGAGTGTCTTGTGAAGGTACACCACCATTTTTCCCACTGTCCAGGAGCAGGGCTGGCACAGAGCCCAGGTCTGGCTCAGCCACAGTGGGGAAGAGCAGGTGACAGCCCCAGGCCTCAGCACCATGGCCTCAGCCCCAAACTCCCACCTCCACACCAAAGGTCCCACCAGCTTGGGGGGTTTCTGCAGAGGAAAATGGTGGCAGCATGATGATGGATGTCAAGCTTGCACCTCTGGGTCTGGGTACAGCCTCTCCTGTAGCACTCTGGGTGTGCACCAGGTGGAGGATGGAGACTCCTCAAGGCAGCGCTGCAGTTGGATGGTGAGACCAGAATAGTGAGGAAGTGAAAACCGTGGTAATTGTGTAGATGAGCTGTCCCACCAAAACTTTGTTTTCCCAAGGGAGGTATTTCCTTTTCAATACAGGTACCAGTGGCAAAAGGATGGGTTGCAGCTTAAGCCCTCCTGCCCCCTTGCACACCATTTCCATCACAGCCAGACACAGTTGCCACCAGCAAGATCGGCTTTGAATATTTTTTGGTCACTGCTCACAGCGATGCAGGTCTCCAAACATCCTCTGAACTGTCTGTTTCTGATTATCCTGTCTGCAAAGGGTGCTGCACACTTGAAAATGAACAATGAGTCAATTGAGGTGGCGATGCATTGGCATGGCATTGAATATAGCAGTTCAGCATTCTCCTCTGCCCTTTGGAGTATAGAGGAGGTACTTTTCCAAGAAGTGGCTCTGGCCTGACACAGAAGGAGGGTATCTCCCATCCTTCCAGGAATGTGACAGCAGAAGATGCAGCCCCGGCTCTTGTTCCTGCTGATGCTGGAGTAAATCTGCTGCAGTTTCTGGGTACAAGTCACTCTTACCAGCAGACACACTGTGCTTCTTGGAGCTTGCAGCCTTTTTACAGAAGCTGAGAGACCTCAGCTCATCTCACATTTACCACAAGGGCCAGAGTAGCACTCAGGCAGCTCTCGCAGTATAGTTACTCTGCTGGGAGCCCCACACCCAGCTCCAGCCACTCTCCCACAACACTCAGGCTTGTGATGGAACTCCCCAGGAAGCTGAGTGTGTCAGCTGCTTCATCCTTCCCAGGGATTCCCCATAAGGTGTGGAGAAAATTTTGTAGAGATACAGAAAAACATGGCTTGTTCAAGCACTCTCTTTTAAGGAATGATAGGGCTAAAAAACAAAACTAAAAAATTAAGATGATTATCCAAGATCAAGTCATACCAAAGGAACAAGTTTCTCATGGAGAAGACTCCTCCAAACATATCTCATGCATAATAAATCAGACACAGAGCTATGTGCCTCATGAGTGAATGCTAGTTATGTGTCCAGGGGACAGATCACCACACCAAACTGCAGATGCCATTTCTTTGGCTGATGAGAGTTGGCCTGGGGACACACAGATGCTGCTCAGGGCACACCTTTTCTTTCCAGAGCTGCTTCTCATAAGCCCAGGCTGTTGGACACATTTCTCCTCACTCACTTGAATGAGTGACTAAACCCCAGAGATTGTAAATCCCTTTTAGCAGAAACCTTTATTTTAAGGTGGAAAATCTTTGGCCTAAAAACCGCCTGCACACCTGGAGGGAAGTATTACACAGAGGTGATGCAGTTGGAGAGGCTTGCACACTGAAATGGCCACTTGCTGCAAAACAGTGAAAGGAAAACCCCAAATATCTGCTCCAGGAAAACACCCTAACGGCACTAACCCCAAGGACAGAAAAAAAGGACCATTTCCCCCCAGTATTCAGGGAGGGGAAGATGAACGTACAACGATCAAGAAACTATCACCATTTTGCTGAGCCAAAAGAAAATCTACCCACAGAAATAGTGAGTGTTGTCATCCCCATGACAGTAAGTTGGGGAAACAGTTACAGTAACTGGGCTCAGTGGTTTGAAAGAAAGGAAAGAAAACCCAGAGCACATCCCAGTTTATTCCCTTAGCACCAGCCTCCTTACATCCCATTGCAGACCATGAGCCAGCCAGGATGTGGGTCCTGTGGGCCTTTGCCATCTGGGCATAGAGATGGAGAGATCTGGAAGACAGGACACTCACTTTCTCTTGTTGCCTGTGTCCAGTTGCTTATGATACCTTAGATAAGTCAGCTGGTCTCAATTTCATCACTGGTGAAATGAAGCTTCTCTGTTGCTGGGAAAGGTAAAGATCCAGAGACATAAACAGCCAAATATATTCAGTGGATATAGAAAAAAATCACTATGCCAGCTCCAATCTGCAGAGCAATATCACAATGGACTGTATCTCAAGGTGAGGCTGCAGGATTAGCAAAACCTTTTTTCCCCCAAGTTGAGTCTGTTTTGGACTTGATGGTAATTGCAGAGTGATCTTGACACAAGCTCTTCTTCCAAAGCTTTTTCATCTTGTCTTCTCCCTGATGTCTTATTGAGAGAGTGGCTCATCTGGCAGCCACAGTCAACCTACCACAGCTCTCCCACAGACCACCCTCTCCCGCAATGCAGTTCCTGAGGAACACCATTGCCCTTCCTGGCTTCCTGACCCAAGAATTCACCCTAAATCGCAAAGAACTGAGCTGAATCACTACAGATAATAATTACAAAGTGAAATGCTGAGTCTCAGTGCTGACACACACACACCTCCTGTCCCTGCTAACCAGCCCCTGATCTGTGAAGCTCCATGGCAGTGACACACGATGCAGAGACAGTCTCTAAGTGACAACCTGCATTTGGTGCAGGAAGGCAAATTTCCCCCGATTCCCTTTATAACAGCAGAGTGTGAGGCCTTTGGGGAAGTCCTCAAGGTCTTTGAAAAGAGGACTCAGGTGGGATTTTCTTAATTTTGCAGGGCAAGAACACCAATGGAACCGAAAGCAGGTTCACACCACCGTGCCCACCCATGCAAAACTATCACAAACCACAAAACCAGGCAATTACACAATCTCCTTCTAATGTTTACCAGGTTCATTTTCTGAGCTGAAAACAGCCTCGGGAGAGTTTAGTGGTAGAAATGACCTGTTGGTCTGCAATAGTCAGAAAATCCACTGAGCTTGTCCTAAAAGGTAGAAGCACGATTCAGGTCTCTAAGAATGACTCCCCGTGTACAAATAATTCTGAAAGTGCTCTGGTACAAACCCACAGCTCTCATATCACTGTCTTTCACATACCTGAGATCAAAATGAGAAGATGTAAAACAGGTTTTCCACCTTGCATGGCAAGGATGAACAGGCATCTCCCAGGAAGATGGAGCTTGAGATTCACAGTGCCTGAAAAGAACCATATGGAAATGTCCATTGTCTGCTGTTGATCAGATCTGTCATGTCTTAGACAAACTATGTGCTTTTATCCCATTTCAGGAGCTGCCAAACACTGTCTCCAACAAAATCCAGACGAGGCTCTCTAGGTTCTCTTTGGTCATGGCCAAAGGTGTTATCACACATGCCATCCAGCAGAGAAGGTGGGTAAACATTCTTTCCTCTAAGCAGATTTACCTAAACCCTCTCCAGGCTCAGGAAGAAGCACAATTTGCAATCCCTTTGCACAGCTGGGGATGTGCCTTCCCCTCCTTGCATGGCACAGGAGCAGCAACATTCTCTGGAGGATCTCAGGGCATTTGAAACCTCTGTTCCCGTGTCCTCCTCACAGTCTGTGGATAACGTGTTCACAGACAGGGTCAACTTTCTCCTCCATCCAGAAAGAGGAGGAAATTTCTTCCCTAACAGCCACCTCTAGAGCCCTTTGCAGTGTGGTGGCTCCTGCTGGGTAGCAAAGTGCCAGTGAGTCATTCATAAAATTATGCCTCAGGTAGGAAAAAGGCAAGAGCTCTGCATGGGAAATGAAATGCTCTTGAAATTACATAGCTCTCCTGGGAATATTAACATACAAAGTCAAAGAGGAGCCCTTGAGCATTTCATGCATCAGCCCAGTGTACAGCCCTGGTGAACACCAAATCCCAGCACTCAGCAGCTCAGGGATGTGATTAAGGCCAAGGAAACACTCAGTAGATGTGACTCCTGAATTACTGTGCCCCTGCAGGGTTTGGTGGTGGCAGAAGGTCTCACCTGGGTTGGTAGTGCATTGCCCAGTGGTTTTGGTCTGCACACACAGTGTTAGAGGATGCAAAATGAGGTTGGATGATGCTCAGCAACCACCATCACACGAGGCAATGGCTGGATTATGACTCCAGCTCAGCTGGAGCTCAGGAGACTCCAGGCATGAAAAACATCCTACAATAAAATCAAAGATCCAATGCTCATCTCTAAGAGAAGCTGAGAACCAAGAAAATTAAGGATTCCTCTTATGCCAATTAAAGTTTGTTTGTAACTTCCTACACTGAGGGTTGCATCTAGAGAGCTGCATTTAGGAGAAACCTTTGCTTCCTACTGTCCCCACAGCAGCCCTGAGCTGGCAGCACCACAGTTTGGTCACATTGTAATAGAAACACTTGTTTTCCCTTGTTTCACCTTCTCTAATCCTTGGTGAGCTGCTCTACAGTTTTACTTCCTTAACAGTTGGAATTCCCTAGTTTTACTGATGCAATACAGCAATGTGGCAGTTCTTCAACCTAAACCCAGTGGGAAGTTTGCTTCCCACACTGAGCTGTCTGATGGCAGCTCTGGGACACAGCGTGGCTCCCCAAGAAGCAATGGTAGCTGTTGGAGCCAGGACTTTTGGAAGAACTGGCTTGCCTGCAGTCTGTTACTGTCACCTTTTGAAGATTAAGGCATATGCAACACACTGTGCCTGGAGCAGGCATGAGCTTTGCCTTATCCCTCTTCCCCTGGGCATTGCAGGTGGCTTTTCCAAATATCTTCCTTTTTTATCAACAGGCAAAAAGGCAGTATTTGTATTCCTTGCCTCAATCCATTTCTTATTCTTGGGTCCTTGGCTGTTTATACAGCAAATATACTGTTCAAAGTATACTCTGCAGCAGCAGAGTGTGACAAATGTCAAAGTCTTTGGGACCACTGAGCATCTTTTCATTCTGGCCATCTCCACAGCAGATAAGCCTCATCCCGATGGAGCCTCCTGGAATTACCATACCAGCATCACGACATGGCATCTGTCACCCAGGAGGTGACTCTGTGGCACCAGCAGCACGATGAATGCACCCACAAACCAGAGGCAAACTTGATGGCATATGTGCAAACACATTGCACACCCTCAGGCACACAAAGTGCTGCTTTGAGCAGCACTGAGAATTGCCAAGTGCTGGAATGTGCAGAAGCAGACAGAGGTTTGGATTTGCTGTTTCAACTGTTCCCACTCTCCTTCCATTGTAGTGGTAGAAGTAACACAAGACAGGAGATAAAGAGAAATACCCTGCAAAGGGATGAAAGATGCAGCATTTGCATGACCCCAGTGACAGTGGGGACAGTCTGCACATGCAGCAGAAAAAATACAGGGGAGATCAAGCATCCTTCCTGACTGAGGTATATTGACACAGCTGGAATTCCCAATTTAGGAAGAAACAAGGAGTCTCAGGAGGAAGAGATGCTCATCCTCTAATCCTGCCACTTGCACACCAGCAACATGCAACTCCAACACACAAGCCCAGCACACCCTGGAGTGTCACTGCAGAACAAGGGATCACAGACAGCACAATCACCAATATTACTATTTTCCAAAGAGATCAGCTAGGAATACATTTAATTTTTTTGAAGAGAGATTTTAGCTCTGAACCACGCCCTGAAAAGAAACAAAGAATAATGGTCATGGTTACCCACAGATACTCATTTACATGACAGCACTGAGCGTTCAGGAAATGCAAGACCAGACTAATTTCCTACACGGGCAATAACAGTCTATTCTTTCATACCAGAAAGACTCCAGGCTCTCAGTACTTTTCCTGTATGCCAGATGGCTGAAATAGAGCTACTTGATTTCAGAGCTACCAAGGAGTTAGACTGAAGTGATTGAAGCCATTGCACTTAGAGAAGCTCAGAAAAAAACAGATCCAAATGTAGGCTTGACAGAAGAGCTTTTAGTTTCACATCCAACCACATTTGGTCAGTGAAAACTTGAAAACTGGTTGTTTATTACCTGAATGATTTACCCAAACCTACTTCTGAATAATCATAAATCATCAAAATAGCTGTCAGCTGAGAGTCAGCCTCAAAACACACATCAAGAGCCAACATAACAGCTTAAAAAATCCTGCAAATGCGTAGAATGATTTGACTCATTTAATTGCTTAAATCAAGCCAAAATCCAATTTAATGACACCCTTATATACAAAGAATATGTCACAAATAACGCATCAACAGAAATACATGTTTAACACAAAGAAGTAAAACTAGTTCTGTGGCAGATGCTCGTTTACATATATATTGGTTTAATTACAGATTTCTCTCCCTCTTTTCAAGATTTCTAAAAAAGATTCAGAACACAATCGCAGAACTGCTCAAACTGAGCCAGAGAGACTAGAGACACTAATTTTTTCCTTTGGTTGTGCCTACAGAGATGTGCAACATTCCTGCTCTTATTGACATAAACAAAGCTGGAGGCACGGGCAGGACTGCCACGGCTTCAGCTCCTGATGCTCTGCTGCATGTGAGGAAGCCTGTGTCTGTCTTCATAGGCATAAAAGGCAGAATCAGGCCAGGAAATCCTCGAGTTTTTAGCCTGTATTAAAGCAAATTTCTGTGCATGTTGCAGCTGTGTGTATGAGAGATGAGGGGGGTGGATGTGCACAGGGGAATAAACCTGGCTGTGGGTTCTCACGCTCCCCAGTTTGCAAAGCCACAGAAAGCGTTTTTCCCAGGCAAAGAGGAATATCAGAGAAGGCTCTTATTTGTCTGAAACCTCTCCCTTCCCAAGAGTTTCTGCATGGAGACAGGCAGCAGTTCTCATTAGTCACTGTTACACGGTTGTTTTGTGCCCTACAGCCTGTCAGTGTGGGAAAATCTGTTTGGGATCAGAGCAGCCTGCTGCAGCCTGGGCAGCACCAGCACCCTGCAGGATGATTCCAGAGCTGCTTCCCAAACTGTCATTTCTCAACAGTATTTTCAGGCTGCTTTTCTGTGAAGCAAGTGGTTAAAAACAACAAAAAAAGCAACTACTTTTTGAGATACCACTACACAACCTGTGGGTAGACAATGGGTTTCTATGCAGGCAGAGGGGGGTCATCTTTTGTACCTGTGCTGGGAGGATGCTGCACATGGATGCCTTGAGGGATGACAATGTCTTGTACATCCCTGGATTTGCTGTCTGCCCACATCTGTGAGGTGCAGTGTGGCTTTGCCTCCTGATCTTCCCCATCATTGCATCACACCATGAGTGTTACTGCAAGACAAGAGGTCCAAAACAGTGTGTTTTGAACAACAGACCCAGAAGCCTCCTCATCAGACCCAGCTCATCCTCCAGTCCTGCCTTGGCAGGAGTTAGTCATGCAGTGTCAGCAGTTCAGCCCTGGCCTGGGGGGGTGAAAGAGCCCCACTGACTGGCTGTGTTCAAGATACCACCTTAGAGATGATGCACATGGATTTAAAGCCTTAAATCTGTCTAATAAATGAAATTCTCTGTTTGGGTTTTTTTGGTTTTTTGTTTTTTTGCAAGAAACAGGACAAATGGTGCAACCACGATCCTGATCCTACGTATTTAGACAAACATAGAAAAACAATCCAAATCGCCCAGGGCAAGCATTGGGCAATTGTTCATGCTCTGTTGGCAAATGTAGAGGTCAGTGAGAGGGTGCTTAGATCCTTCATGGAGCAGAATGGAAACACCCCCAGCCCCTCCTGCCCCTGCCCTTTAGCTCAGAGTAAATCACTCACCTTCGTGCTACACAGAGACCTCAGGTCCTGTGTACCCAGAACGTACTCAGTCCTTGATGCTGTTTTTCTAGCAAAGTCCCTTTATGATTCACAAGCAGAATATTGCCTGGCTACTCTTTGCACACTCACAGTCAGCAATCATTGGTGCAACCCTGGGAAAGGGAAAAAAGAGTAATTTGATGCTAATCTTTTCTTAAAACATGGCATAAATCCAGCACCAACAAACAATGTGGGGAGGTGGAACTGTGATAGTATCACGTGTCTCAAATGTCTTGGTTATGTGACAGCTTGACTAAAGTTAAGAAAGTTTCCTTAGAATTACTTAGTATACCTTAAAAAAACAAACAATCCTATGCATCAAAAAGTCCAGCTGGAAGACCTTCCTAATTGCCCATAATTTTTAATTAGCCCCTTGTGTCTTCCCTGGAGTGGTTTAAGTACAATACCCAGATTGCACACAATGTTCCTCATGCTGGTGAGCTGTGTATGGTGACTTCTCTTAAATATCATTTATCCAGCACATGCTTGAGGCTAGATGATACTTGGGCAGTTCACAAGAAGCAACATCATTCCTCCCTGCCCTCTGGAGAACCCGGCTCTTCTGTATGAGTCCACTCTGCTCTACAGCCTGCACAAATCTGGATGTCTTGGTTTCCAGAGCCACAACCAGATCCTGTCAAACATGGGAGCTGCTGCAGTAGCTGGATGGGGTCCACAAAACTTTGAGACAAGCAGACATTTGATGCTTCCATGGGAACTACTCTTTAAAGACCAAGACAGGGTTGATCTTCTGCAAGATGAAATCAAAGGGTTGTCCCTTGGCCACACCATTCACTGGTATCTTCAGGACTTGGGTCATCCCCATGCCTACAAACACAGGGTAACAGATGAAGTCTGTGCATGCAGGAGTGCTTTTCCACTGCTGTCCAGGCACAGGGATACAGTGTTCAACAGGCAGCTGGTACAGGGTTATTTTAGGCTGTGCTTAGTTACCAGAGATGCCCTTTGGGTGTTCGGTACATTCAGTTTCCTTCCATCCGCTCAATTTGTTTTTCTGTTTGGCAGAGGGATTCACCTAAAGTGACACCTCTCTCTGGTAAAACACAGTATTGGGAGCTAATCAAGGGCCTTATAATTCTGAGCATAGAAGCTTTCTATTTTTGTTGTGCTGTATTCATATCTCAGGTGAAAAAGTCGTGAGCAGGAGATGTAACACTGCTGTATTTCAGAGTCAAATGCTGCTTGATAATATTTATATAGCCCTGTGCTGTATCCAGCATTAACCACGTGGAGAAAGAGAGAGGAGGAAAAAAAATTTCCCCACTCAGACACAAACCCAGAGCCTCCAAAACCCAGGCTGGGGGTGTGGGAGGAGATGAGGGTACAGAGATGAGGAGGAAGGTCAGGGAAGCAATCACCTTTCTGAGGGCTTTGCTGCCCCCAACTTAACCCCTACCTAGAAACCAGGCTGGGAGGGAGGATGAATCAACAGCAGGGGCATTGTGCTCAGGTGGGTTTATGGTGGCTTACAGGGGATCCAGGGGACTCCTGCTGGACCCTGTTTCAGGGAACACCACGTGGCTCACAGCCGGTTTGGCGCAGCCACTCAAAAACATCTTTTAAGCTGGCTCAGAGAGCCCGTGGCCCCATGTCCCAGCCCAGCTGCTGCCTGTCCCACCCCCTCAGCCACCTTTGCACCTCTGCAGCAAATGATTTGTGTGATGTGACCACAGTGGAGTTTATCAGCAATATTGTCAGTGAGGTAACACACAACCCTCTGACATGGCCTGTGATACTGAAACGAGGGAGCACTCCCCTCCCAGTAACCAAGGCACCAAAACCACCAGTTTGCACCAGTTTTCTGCTGAAATCCTCCATGTGTAATGATACATGATAACTCAGAGAAGTACCAAGCTCTCAGTGAATCAGCAGTGAGGTAGAATAGAGCCCTGAGCCCAAAACATGCAATGTTTTAAATCAGACAGTACGGAAAAACAGATCACAGAACAAAGTGGTGCAACAATACTTTTACCTAGGATCAGGATTGTCTTGCTTAGCAGAGCCTGCCAGAAAAGAGGATTAAAAACCACAAGACGGTCAAAAATTCCAGTGATGAGTGAGTGTTTACCAAAGGCTACATGCCACGTGGGTACATGAGGTGTCCCTTGCTCACCTGGGATGGGACAAAGTCATTGACACCTGAAGAAAAAACAAAGCAACGGAAACTTGTGTTTCCTTCTCTAAAAACCTTGAGCATTTCTGCCTTTTTAAAATTTACTTACAGATAGATAGATAGATATAAACATTTGGGGGTTTGTTTCATATCAAAAGATATAAACATTTGGGGGTTTGTTTCATATCAAAAGAATCTCTCTTATTTGTCATTGCAGTCTGGGACTATTTTTAACACTACTAATGAGTGACTAAAGTGGGGTGGAGTAGCTAAGCCAGGTCGCTGCTCCCAGCCACCCACAAAGTTTATCTGACCATCAGAGGAGGAGCTGGAGAAGGGCCAGCCCGTGAGGAGGCAGAGCAAGACGCCTGCAGTGTCTGTGCCCTGGGACACACATGGTGAAAAAATGCACACCACTTCCTGCAGCTGATAAAAAAAGGGCCCAGACTCCTCACAGGACAGGCATGTCCAATGCTTGAGTATTTCTCTGCATTAATCTCTGACCAGAGCTCACAGAGCATGTAGTTTGCATCTGCTCATCAGGAAAAGGTAGAAAAAAGGCCATCTGTGCAAACAAGTTACTCCTGGAATGGAGGACACCCAAATGAAGACAAATAGTGGTTTCTCACGGGGTCAGCAAATTACTGGAAATTCACAGAATCATTAAGGTTGGAAAGAACTCTGAAATTATCAGATCCAGCCACTAACCCAGCATCACTGCACTCACCACTAAAGCACATCCCCAAGGGCCACACGCACACACTTTTTGAACACTTCCAGGGATTCCTGCCTGTCCTTCCGAGCGGTCTCTGCAGAGCTGCACTGGCATTTGGGGAGTCAGAAGCTCTTGCAAGGAGTACATCCTGCATCCCATCACCCCCACCATCGCTGCATTCAGAGGAGGCATCGAAAATAACGTGGGAAGTACCAGATGGCAGCTGCTGAACACAGTGTGCTGGCTGCCAAGTCCTTCCCAGCAGAAGAGCATGAAGTGAATGGGAATGAAGACACAGTCACTGGAGCATGACAGCAGTAGGGCAGCACTGGGAACACTCCACCAGCCTGAGCTGAAAAGCAAGAAACACTCCACTCTGGACAGGCAATATTCTAGAGTATATTTGTGTATCTATACTTTTTTAATATATATATATGTTATATACATGTATAAATAAAAGCCTACCTAATGTAGGGAACTGCTGTGAATTGTTCAAACCTCTATTCATACTAAATCATTAAAGGCAAGTTGCACTGATGGGTTAATTATGTTTATTGCAGAAGAACAGTGAGATGCCAACAAACCCTGGCACAGTCTGGTGCACATTGCTGTGGTGGTGTGAGACAAAATGCCAGGGCAGCAGAGCCTCTGTCCCCCAGCCCTCCACCCCATCATCATTCTTCTAACAGCCAGGGAAGAGAGCAAGCACCCATGTGCCCAGTGTGGAGTCTGCACCAAAAAGGGGTCCCAGAGACTCTTGGGCTTCTTGGGCATTTGTTCCCTTTTTCCAGGTCTCCCAAACAGCTGGACAGTGAGGACATGGTATTGCCAAACCTTGCAGCAATGGCTCACAGTGGCACCATGTCAAGGCAGAATCATTGATGCCTTGTGCCTTTGCAATAAGGGACATGCATTTAAAAACAATGGGTTTTTTTCCCCACACTGTCCAATCCCACTTGGTTGATTCACCAGAAACACAGGATTCATAAGTCACCTTGAATATTCCCGGATGTGACACGCACAGGACCAAACTGTTCAATGGAACACTACATTTTAAGAGCATTTAAATACACTGTTACATCTTCTCAGACCTTAGAGAGAAATTATTTAAACATTTTCCTTCAGAAGGGATGGCAGTGGGAGGAAAAAACAGTATTTCACTATTTTGAAGCAATAAGTTCACTGGAATTATAGCACATGCCAATAAGGCACATGTACAAAGTACAGCTTGGAGATTTTGTCTTCAGCCCATTATATTACCAGATTGTATTACCATGTAGCCTTACCATGTAGTCAGGGATTTAAGTGATTTAGGATGCCAAAAGAAAACTACCTGGAGAGGGATTCCTAACCTCAAAACAGGAAAAACATAATGTTGTAGAAATATTAGAAACAAGTGATTTTGTTTTTCAGTGCTCATCTATAAGGAGACAGGATGTTGGTCTATGATTTATTCATTCAGCTAAAACAATTCCCCTTGCATGTGATCTCAGGCTGGTCTAGAACATGTATCTGCTAAAGCAAATTTGTAAGATATGAACTGAGATTTAAAAAAAAATTCTTTTTAAGTCACTTCCATAAACACCTGAAGCTGCTGAACTAAAATTACTTATAAAACCCTAACCCAGTCCTTCATGCTCAGTAATTCAAAATTCAGCCTCACAGAGTTTATTTAGAAAAAGAACCTTTTATACCTGCAGAGAAGCTGGGAAAATATACCATTCCCATCTCCAGATTTTTGCTCAATGGTACTTTAATTGCATTCAGTGAAGATCCAGGTTTCCTCCCAGAGCCAGTGTGAATTCACTGCTTTCTAGAGGATGATTACATATTATTGAGAGGGCAAACCAGAGCCTTCAAGCACAAGTAGATTATGTATTTTCTGAAGAATATCCCTGTGAATTGCTGCACTTTCAAAACACAACATTCTTTGCTGACCTGTAGTTGTCTTGAATTCTCTTGTCCATGACCTAAGACTATTTTAAACATTATGGAAGTATCAAACCAAGCTGCAGCATTGAGTTTATGGGAACTGCAACCCTGCACTTATCAGTTAACTGCATTGATAAGAATTTTCCTTTTTAACAAGAGAGGGTAAAGATTAAAAAGTGCTAAGAGTCCTTTCAAGAGGGCTACATGAAAAGCCTTAAGAATACAATATTTCTGCACAACAAACATACTGTCAGGTTTAATACCACAGCTAATAGAAATTATTTCCTGTATAGAAAAAGATGATTTTTTTCATTCCCCATATAATAAAGAGTACATGTATTCTTCCAGCTGAGAGAACAAGCACAGGATAGCTGCAGCTCATTTCTTCTTGATTCACAGTTGCAAACAAAAGTTCACAGCAAGAACTTTCTCTTTCAGGATGAAGTAGAAACCTCCAGTTGCTAAAAGTACAAATCCCGTCTTCTGTCATGAATCTGAATGCCTGAAAGACAGAACAGCATCAGGGGAGTCAAACAACACAGTCCATGCAATCTCTGAAGATGTTGTGCAAACAAAATTGCACCTTTGGGCCTGGTGCAAAAGAGCCCTTACTAGAATAACCAGAATGACCCATCCAAAGTATCCCCAAAACATTGCACATCAAGGAACCAACATCAGGGTATGACCCAGTCTCAAGAGAGTAATAAACATACGGAAGCCTGAGCGTTTTGGGAGCAATTTGTTAGCACAGCTCTCCTGGCAGTGTGGTGGGTTTGCTGGTGCAAACTGCAGCAGTCCCAGCACACGGGTCCAACAGGGACCTCAGCCTCAGGCTGGGTGCTTGAAGTGCAAAGCAAGGGGTGTCCTGCCTTTCCTGGACCTGAAACTTGCACAGTCAGTGAAAAACAGGCATCACAAAATGGTATGGTATATGGTATAACCTGATGGTATAACCTCAAAGACTAAGGTACGTGGGTTTAAAAAATCGTATATCTCATTTTAATATAATGCACTGTTTTTCTTCTTCTTTGTTAGTGTAATTATGGAAGGTAATGTGTGTCTCTCAGGGGGAAAAACAAGGTTTTGAAGTACAATCTGGAAACAAACAAGGAAACATCTTTAATTCTGCATGTGTAAGCAAAGCTGCCCTCCTTCATAGGTGGGCATTGATTTGTTCCAAACCTGCTGGTTTCATTACTCACCTGCAGTGGCATGGCTTACACTGGGATTTTCTGACCCTTGGTAAGAGCTTGCTTTCCTCTCTTAAAAAGAAAAAAAATGCCAGGGATGAGCAGAGATTCAACACAGAGATAAAAGTAGACAGTTGTTCCTAAAGAAACCTTGTGCTTTTGCAGCCCAGCCTATAGCACAGGTGCTGGGGAGCTCTGTGCTGTCTGGCACAGCAACATACACTTCCATAAATATAAATATCAGCTGTTCTTAAACATGACACAGCACAAGGAGAAGTATATTTAATGGATAGAGCCAGGAAATAAGGACTCCCACAGCCAGACTAAATGCATACATCCTTGGGATTTGCCAAAGACTCCCTGCAAACATGGACCAGTTATTTCTTATATATCCTTCTTGGGTTATTCAAGAAGGACATGTATGGTGTTACATACACAGGCTCCCTGAATATTCAGAAAGGCCCTGTAAACATCTTGAAAGAAAAGTCTTTAACAGTGATGGCTGGGGAATATTGAATTGTTTGATTTCCTTTTCAATTTTTCCCCATTTATTTTCTTTCTGAAATTTTCTGTGAAAAAAATCCACTGCACTTAACAGTGCTTTCCTAACTTGATCCCAAGACTAGTTTCATGAAATATCTCCTTTTCTGAAGAAGTCAGTTCCATAGAAAAAGATGATTTGATAGGATCACATTGCCCCCTTGGGGGAAGAGGGCACCCAACCTTGTTCTTGTATTAAATCCTAGAAGTCCAGATGGTGTTTTTAAAGTAATTAGACTGTCATTTACTAGGCAAAAAGCCTAATGTGAGTACCTGTGCAACACACACACAAAGCCTCAGCTCAAACTGTGTGTGTACCATGAGCAGAAAGTTTGTATTCCAGCTGAAGATAGAGGCACTCTCCCTTTTTCATGCACAGACACAGAGGCATTAGACACTGGAGCAGAAATAAGTTAACAAAACACCTACATCTGGGGTCCTCATAACAACATAGCTTTGGTGTATCCTCAAAAGAGGAAGTGTGGATAAACTCTTGTTTGTATCTGCAGAAAGTCTTTAGCTCACATTATGCCAAATTATTGCTGATGCAGTTTTGAAACTGGGTAACCAATAGATATTTCACAGCTGGTTATTTTCCAAAGCCTAAGCCTCAGGATTGCTTCTTCACATGCCTGGTCCTTTTTATCTAGAAGCACCAGGTAGGACGTGCTGTATTTTTCCAGCAGACTCCCTAAACAATTTCACAACCCTTTTTCTTGGAGACCAGTGTCAAGCTGCCTGAGTGGGGAACGCCCAGGAACAGCAATGCAGGCATATCCTAATAGGGCACCAGGGCTCTGGCCAGGAAGCTTGACCCCAGAGAGCTTCTCAAAGGCAGAAATTACTCACAAAGGAGCAATTTTATCCAGCAGATCTAGATGCTGTGAGGAACTAAGCTCCTGGAAAATGGATTCCAGTCATCAATCATCTTTCTGCTGTGTGCTGGTAGTACCTAGGATTGGTATTCCCAATAATTGTTAATAAGGAAGCAACAATCATTACTTCTGTATGAATTGCATTAACTCTGGGATATCTGCATGGAGAAAACACATCCTTTGACAGGCAGGGAAGCAGTGCTTCATGGCAGGCAGCAGTTAGCCAGGAGACAAGGCAAGGCTGGCTCCCCAGCCCCTGTACCCTCATCATTCCAGCTACACACAGAGATTGCGAGGGAGAAAAAGCCCTGGCCATGCTGGTAAGGGCTGCAGCTTCCCATCCTGTATTCAGAACATCATTAAGGCCCTGCACAGTGAGGCTGCTCAGAGGTCTTTCCTGGCCACCCCTTCCTGGTACCAGTAAGGAAGTATCTGTTACACATCATACCTGCTACCTATGGGGCAGAGAACCTGATAGCACTGTGAATAATGTTTATATTCACTTAAAATACCTCCCCAAAGTGAGCCAGAAAGTAAAATATTGTGCAAGTAGGCAACGTATATTTCTTGGTTAAACCATACCATATGGCTAATCAATCCCAAGTACCAGGGTACACATCAGAGTTTTCTTTTGAAAAAGATTTCTCTGAGTTTGGCTGAAGTTGGGTCCAATTTGGGAAGCTTAGGAACAGACTGTATTCTCTTGTGTCTTCACATAAGATGCCGTCAAAGAATAAAGTGATAGTAAGTATTTTCTTACCTCCCCCAGGAGCTGAACTTTGACTCATATTTTGTAACCTAGCAGGTCCAGTCATACAAGCAGAACTTGAGTGTTGCTTCATGGTACATTCTTGCATGGATGTCAGGCACCTTTCTTGTTGCAGAAGACCAAGGAGAGAACCGTATTTCCTGTCAGAGATGGGTTCATCCACCACGTGCAGGTCGGGCAGGGCAGGGTGATACATGGAACTGGTAACACTGGGAGTCCCAATCGAGGGGAAGGGCCATAAATCTGCAGGTTGAGTTGGATGACTCCGCAGAGCTGATGGCTGGTACTGGCCTGCCATGCCAGGAGCAGAGAAATTCAGGCCAGAATCTGACATGCTTGTTGCAGAAGGTGGCAGATATGGTTTGTAGCAATGTGAAGAGAAATTCCACTGGTGGGGAGACATGCTGTCTATTTAAAAAGAGGAAGAAAGCATCTGAGGTTGCATCAATTCTTACTTCTTTCCAAGGCAAATTCCAACAGACTTCTAAGGGAAAGGCCAGCAGATTGCATATTCATTTTTACAGAAATATATATTCACTTTAGTGCTGCTTATCTTAAAAATCTAACGCAAGTTCATACTAAAAGCAGATTAAACCACCACCACCACCAATGTCTCTAGTATTACATGTGCTTTCTTACAGGCCACTACCTTAGGCAGGATTTTGGCAACTGAAAGCTTAGACAAATACATTTTTGTAAAGATGACAACTTACATCATAATGCACTTCATGCATCCAGCAGTGATGGACACACTTGGCTGGAAAATGATGACCTAGTCCTGCCAATAGGCCCATGGACAGTTTGGGAATCACCCCAGAAATCACAGGGGTTTACCCAGGAGGTCCCAGCTATGTAATTGAGGGCTTTACAAGTATGATTTTCTTGCTTCCTGTTTTCACACAGTTCCAAATTTAAGATCACTGGATCTTAAATTCCTTAGTGAAAGCCAGTCCCCCCCATCCAGCACCATGCTCAGGCATGGCAAGCTGCTCACCATTCTTCAGGACAACAGTTTCATCCTTGTGCTTTGTGCTCAGGTCTTGTGGGTTCTTGGCATTGCTGAGAGCTCTAGAAAAATGTTCATCTACCACACTGTTAATGTCCCCTTGGAAATAGGTAAACACCACGCTCTGAGATCCCCATTCCGTTTTCACAGGTTCTTTGCTTTTACATGGCTTTGGAGAGAGCTTCCTTGTTTCTTCCATTTTCAATAACCAACAACCCCTAAAATTAAAAAAAATCAACCCATACAGGCCAAAGAGATAATATTCAACTTGAAATACTGAGTCAGTGGTGAGCCCATGCTCTCCCTGGAAATGGCAGGACCAGAAGAACTGTTACTAGTAGGGTTAGAGTCTTCATCTGGGTTTCTGGGTTTTTTCCACACAACTTTCCCTTACTGATTTCCTTATTATATACTTCTAATATGGAATACTTGGGCAAAATGGGCACATCTATTTACCAGCAGTCATTTCTCACCCTGACTCTGTAACCCTGGGCTTAGGACCTACTGCTGTGCAAATGTGCCCTCGGGATAGAACAGTGCTGGAAGAACTGAAACACTTAAAGCAATTCAGAGGTGGCACTATCCCTGAATGAAGTTCAGTGTGAACTTACCAAAATGCTTTGTCCAATTCTGTTTTCGTTTTGCTCATATTGACAGAGTGAAAAAACCCGACCAAACCAAAACAAGAAGAAAAAAAGACAAAACCCCACCACTCTTTAGAGCTGAAAATAATAATTTTAGATAAGGTAAAGTTTGATGTACCTTGAGCACTGCCAGCACAGACCTCCACAATAAAAGGACTTCTAAGAGTAACTAGTTGCTTCACCTGTTAAAAAAAGACACTCAGATTAAATTATTGGAAATTAAAATCATGGCAAAAAAAAAAGTAAAAACCACAAAACCAAAACCAAACAAATAACCTTTTTTGTTTGAGACAACTTACCTCAGAACATGGTGGGTCTGCCAGTTGCTTAAAACTTTAGTAGCAAGACTGCTAAAACACACACTGTGGGTCAACTCAAAGTTACAGATTTAAGGCAGGAACTACACTAAAATAGTTTGCAGGAAGTCAACAGAAGACTATAAGACTCCTTTTTGTTCTCCTTAAAAATCTCTGCTGCCAGATATGGTAAGAGTAGGACAAGGAATGTCACTGCTTGCCCTGGAGAAGCATCGTTTTCATGCGTTTGTGCAGTTTCTGGCCGCAGGGGAACAAGTTCCCCAACCAGAGCTCACACGTCCTGCTGTAATCAAAATCATATTTAGCAACGCTCAGGCTACAAATGCAGTGAGAAGTGCCTGCTGTTTCTATTCAATTTTCCAGACTCATTGTCAGCTCATGACACTGCATAGCATAATTGATTTACCTTGGTAGCATAAAGAAGGCTGTTATTTTTCAGAGACCAGGCAAACCTTTGGCCAATAGCCAGTTGTACCATGCAAAAGCCAATGAATCATTAGATTTATGTTTCCATCCAACTAACCCTGCAATACACAGCATTGCTTAACCTATTCCAATGCATTTATGTGATTTCTTTCCTAGCCATAAAATCCCCAGTCCCCAGAAGCTTCCCAATAAACATTGCACTCATCTGTGTTTCAAAGGATACTCTGAAGTGCCTGCAAAGGCTGCCTTCAAATGGTCTCTCAGAATTTTTAGTACATGAAGAAACTGTTCAAGCTGCAAAGCTGAGTATCCAGACATTAAGAAATATGAGGATCATGTTTATCAAGTCATAATCTATCCCCATTTTAATGCTTAAGCTTTCACCTACATTGTCCAGGTTTATCACTTGCTTCTATGTTTAGTTTTGCTTTTTACTTTTATCTCCCTCCCTCGTGTGCTCTGTTCAGTTCTCCCTGCTTCATGGTCCCTTGCTCAGCCAGCCTTAATCTCCTGTCATCAACTGCCAACTCATGTTCAAACTCAAGAGTTCCTCACAGTCCTTATCTTAGGATTTCTATTGCTTTACCTGAGCTCCAGCCTCCCGTCCACCTAAACACGGCAGTGGGAACAGGACACAATCAGGTTGGTCACCAGCCAGGAAATGAAGGGCATACTTCAACAGTCATCTGATTCAGAAGACAATCTTTCACAACTTTGAAATTGACCCAGCTTTCCCAGACATGGAAAACTTAAACCAAAAAAACTTCCTCCCAATTTACAGGCACCTTCCCAAGGCCCAGGAGGGGAGCAGGAACTAGCACAGCACAACCAAACAACTGGAAGAATTTCAAGCAAAGGAAGAGACGTTCTTTTTTCCCAATATTTTTTTTCAGAAAGCAACACACTATTTATATATTAGGAGCTTTCTGGTTGCTCAGCTAGAGGCCAACACTTGCCACTGAAAATTCCAACCCAAGTGGTGAAAGCTTTGGCAAAGACATCAGTGACCACATGGGCTGAGAAAGGACATCAGGTCCATCGCAACAGCAAGCAGCAAACCAGCTCTTCCTACACTGCTCCAACACTACACATCAACATACAATTCAGAAAGTGTTAGCTCTGGCCCAGGGGTTCACTTTTCCTGTTCCTCATTCAGCGCAAGCCATTGTGTCTTTGTACCACTTTATTAACATGCTTAACTGGCTCTTGACATTAATTTTGAGCTCCTTTAGTTCACTGGTGTGCAGAAACTAGTGTGCATTGTGACCACAGCTACAATGCTGGAAAAATAATAGATTTTAAAGAAAGAAAGGTCACCTATCTCTTTTTTTTCCTCATTTCCCTTAAAAACCTCTTGGGCTTTCCAACAAGTAGCCGTAAGAAGGCTGGCTGTAACCTAGGTTACATCTCGGTGATCATGTGCACATAAGGAATCTAGTGTCCCAGGAGACAGGACCTAAATTAGGAGCAGTCTTCATTACCTGAACTTCCTATTTTTCCATCTTCTACCAGGAAGTCTGCAAAAGGCGGCAGAAATTCTTCCAACTTTTTTTCTGTCAAAAACTGTTGCCAAAATAGCGTAGAAGTGGAGCTCAGCATGAAAGAATTCAGCCCAACTCGCACTTCTCTCAGAATGGGTTAATTATGGCAGAATAATGCAAGTAATTGTCCAGGTTATTTGTCCTTCAGGCAGACAAGGACCTGTGGTCAACAAGGGCTTAAGAGGGGTGGTTGTTGACAGCTCGTCACAAGTGATAATACTTTCCAATATTTCTCACATTCCCTATCCTTGCCAGTAGTATTGATTTCCCATCACTGGAGCATCAGACAGGGAACCCTCTGCTCTCGACTTCACGCAGCTCAAACCGGCTTTAAAAACAAATTAAATGAATTTCCACTTCCCAAGTATTAAGCAACAATTTAACAAGCAGGCACTCTCTTTCATCAAGAGATAAGGGAACAAATAAGGGAACGCTTGGGAAAGTCAGTGAACACGGGCTGGAATTACCCCTGAATTCTCCTACCTTATCCCACTGTCAGGACCGGTGTCACACCAGTAAGATTCTCCGGGTGCCGGACGGTCATGTTGTGTCCAGGAGCTGGGGATCCTCCCCGGGGCCCGGCGGGCTCTGTGTGCTCTGCAGCGACTGCAGCAGGAGACGAGCCACGTTCATGAACTCCCTACACTTTTTAGCCTCCAGCTGCGCGTGAACAAGGCGTTTCCTTCGGCCTATCTGCTAAGAATGCATGAAATGCACTCCAACGAGTCAACCAGGTTAGGAGGTTTCAGGAATGAGGAAAATAGGATTCGAAGTAGGTTTGGGTTTTGTTGTTCTTTTTTTTTTTTTTTTATAATGACAATGTGTACACAGTAAAGAAGACAGTGTGGACTTTGGAGGAGTTTAGAGTAGGATGATAAACAAGGTATGGCAGAGAACCAAACTTGGCCAGGATGGTAAAGGACTTTCCTGTGTCAGATTAGAGCATATTCACTATTAAGTGGGCAACATCTACAAGAAGGAAAAGAGGATCTGTGTCCAACCCAGATAAACTGGGTAACTAATTCTCTCTTCTTTGCTGGATCTATTTAAATGACTGCAGAAATCTTCAGAAAATAAAAACGTCATTTTAGTTCTGTAAGGGCTGTAGCAGGAAACAGTTTGGGTTTTTTTTTTCATAGCAAGTTTACCAAAATTACCCAACTGCAGTCATTCCAGAAGTGCTGAAACAAGGTTAAACTTGCCAGTCTCCGCTGGAAAAAACACACCGGGGAATTAGAGTCACCAAACTGGTGACATTAAGTGTTTTATAGAGCAGTTCAGGAGTTTGTTTACTCGCCCACAAAGCAGGAGAGGACAATCCAATTCCCTCTGCCTAAGTACGTATGAATCCACCCTCTGCCATCTCCCAGAACAACTTTAACTACCAGGCTGAGATGAGATTTCCCGGGATGGTGCTTAGTCTTTTATTGACACACTCTTTGCATAAACATTTCATTGTGAGACTGACCAGATTCCAGCCCATCAGCAGGGCAGGAGCCCTCAACATCTCCATCACTCCTTTGATCCTCCCACAGCAGAGATCTCTTCTGCTAAAGCTTTTCAAGGCCTCATTCAAAAATTTCCTCTCAGGGTGGGTTAAAGTGGCATCAGTTTAAAGCTCCTAGAAAGAACTACTGGGTAAAACGGGATTATAATCCCTGTTCTTCAGCACAGGCATTGAACAACTCATTTCCAGTGCTTTTTAAGCAAAATGTCAAAGTTTTGAAGAAACAAAATATTTAAAAAATGTAATTTTTCAGAAAAAATTGAACTTCTACCTGTCCTTAACAAATCAAACCCCCACAATCTCAATTATAACTATGGTATCTGCAGTCCTCCCTCCTGCTCCTTTTCTCTCTGTGTGGGTCCATTAACACACCAAACCAGGATGAAGGCTGAGATCAAACCCACAAGAGGGAACAAATACCATATCCCACCTACAATCCCAGCAACCTGTCTACTGGATCCAGCTGGAAAACTCTGGCTTGTTAACACACGTGCTTTATAAAAGTCACTATGCACCAAATGCTGTGGTATCTTTTACTGAGTTAAAAAAAAAGACAAATACATTATCTCAAAACTAATCAGCAAAGACTTGTTCTGTTCACGAGTTTGTTTATTAAAAAGGTAGTATAAAACACAACCCCTTTAAGAAACAAATTGAAGACAAACCATGGGATTCGCAGATGCTGTCACAAGTCTAGATATTATTCAAATACCATTTGCTTTTAAATGTTAGTTTTCTAAAGGATAAATGAAAATGATCAATTTATCGAAAGAAAATCACCTGTCAGAAAAAATTCCAAATCACTGAAAAGTTTAATCTAACAATATACTTTCATATTACAGAATGAGCAAAAAAACAATTTGCTGCAAAAGATTTAATAATTCTATAAATATTTTACAGAACTTTCAGATTATTCTGACAGTAAGACTTCAAGCCTTGTATAATGAGCACTAAAATACACACAAGTCAAATCAACACAAGTACACAACTCACAGAATTCATTTACCATACTGCAGTATGTTTCCTCAAATTCAGAAATAAAAATGAGAACTTAAAACCCAATTAAAATCTACAGGTATGTATTTTCTAATTTTTCCCCTCCAATTCGTTTTTGTTAGGTTCAAGATTTCAGGGTATGAATATCAATTTCACTGGAAAATTTAAAGGCAAGATTGGGTTTCTATGAAGCATCCAATACCTTCAAGTTAAGTCAATTAAGCAAATTATTTGTAATTGTAGATAGGTTAACCTTAACTGAACAATGTCTAGGACATGTTTTAGCTAAAATGCACTGCATTTAACATACTAATGATTTTAAGTGAATTGCAATCCTTATACAAAGTGCAAGTTGTATGAGGGACTGAAATTCAATTAAAAAAGTAATTTAAAAACTTCAGCAGGAGAAACAGATAAACATTTTGATGCAAAATGAAACTAATTCTCTCTTTACAGCTGTATATGAACATTCAAGAACCTGCAAAAAAAGAGAAAACCTTCAAGAAAGCCTTTTCTTTTGGAGCTTCTTGTTTCCAGGTGTCTACCTTGGCCATGCTCCTCAAGCCACGTCATCTCTGGTGAAGACCTGTAACTCCATAACATTTCCTTTGCAGCAAACTACTAAAGAGCACTTGATTGTAAAGCAAACTACCAATGTTTGTTGAGGCTAAGCAATGATTTTGGATGGCATGGTTAAGATTTAATTATCGCTGCCAAATTATGCTGAAGGATCACTTAATACTCTGTCCCTGCTGTTGTGTTTAAGTGGCTTCACATCGATTTTGTTACACTGTGAATTAGTAGAAACAACTGTTTCTCTAGTTCAAAATTGAGCAAAAATTACTATCCACAAATGGTTTCAGTCTGCTGCTAGTTACTGTTTCCATCCTATATGGAAAAAGGAAACAGATTCTGTTACAATGAACCTCTCACCAAAACCCCAAAAAACATTAGAAACGGAGCAAGAAGTTTGATTTTGTCTCTTCTAGTGAGCAAGAAACTAGAGATCATTTTTAATTAAAGAACACATATAGTGAAAATTTAATTGGAGTTTTAACTTCTTACCAATTTATGTATGATGCTGTTCAGTCAGAAAAATCTTTAAATTTAAAAAGCAACTCAGCTTATTGAGTTTCAGGTTTGTTAAAATTTGGTATTAAACATTACTGCTCTATACTACAGGATTTTCATAATTATACTTCAAAATAGTAATTTTAACTTGTGTGAAAATTTTTCATTTCTGTTCAGATTGATTTATAAAAATTTGCACAATTCCAAAAAAGAAACCATCAAAAGAATTCGGTCTCAACGAAATCTGCTGAAAAGAAAGTCACAGCTGCATTAACCTCTCCTTGGACTACTAAATGTCTCAATAACTCAATGAGTAGTTTATAAAAATATATTTTTACACTTTACTGGGGGAAACAGAGGTAGACAAAAGGAAAATAGCAGGTCGAGTTATAATGCCGCACTTCAGAACAACGTGTTTGCATGGAAAAACAGCTTTTATTTTCTTAAGGACCCCAGTTAATAGGAAAGCCAGTAAAGCATTTGGTCTCAGTCTTTCTTGGTGCTCTGCCTCAGTGTGAAGTCTAGAGAGAAAGGTGAAGGGACTAACATCACACTGGACTTCTGCAGCCAGCCAGGCAAACGTGTACATCAATTGGAGAGAGGAAGGTTACTGCACGTAAAATGATTCTTTATTTCTCAAATAATACACTAACACTAACCTTATTTGTCATATCTGATACCATGATAAGGCTTCATAGAACTGTACAAGTTTATACATTTGTCCACAAGTTTCCCTATATCAGTTGCAATTCCACTGTAAAACAGGTGATTTAAAAACTGTGTAGTGTTACATGACTGGGCTCCTTTAAAAAACAAACAAAACACAAGAATAAGAGATCTAAAGCCTGGAGTCTAGAAGCTGGAAGAAAAGAAAAAGGAACACTGAAAGCAACACCCACCACACTCAATTACACTCCTCATCTGCAGACACTTCTAGCTCTCAAAGGTCTGTGGTGCTTATTACCAATAGAAGTAACTAAGGCAGAACCAACACAACACAGAGATGTATCTGAATGTGCCACTATCTGAGCTATAACCTGGCAGTTTCAGATTCCTCAAACTCTTCAAATACCTGCTCTGCTGAAATGTACAATTCACACTTGGAAATATGAGAAAATGGACTTTTTTAGCTCTTCCTTATGATGCAACTCAAAATTGGGAATTTGCCATGCTTGCTTACAATGAGCCCCCAGACTTTAACCCCTGAATTCAAATATGATCTCTATTCTAATATCAGGTATTTTGTCACAAAGATATAATCACAGTGGCAAGTGTTAACTTAGATCATCTGGTTGGCATAGCTACTCACACCTAGTGATTATATATTAAAAAACCTCAACAAAACCAACTTAAGAGAACCATATAGACTTCTGGAAAAAACATATATGCCAATCTCAGAGCACAAACTTTGAAAATAATTTTAGAGTATTCTGAATACCTTGGGATGTGAATATAGGAATTAGCATCTACAGTTTCTTGCAATCCAATATGAATTAAAAAAATTCAACAGATCCTCCTTACAAATACGTACTAGTAACCATTCACATGAACAGTGTGCTACAAATTTAGCACCAATATTTTAATTGTTTAGTGCCTAAATCCATAATCTTCTATCCTTACTTATCAAAATAATGGGATTCTGAATTAAGAATGACTATGCCCAAAACAGCTCCCTCAGTTATTTTTGAAAGCCTGCCACATACTAAGATACCTAAAGTTAGAATGTCTTCTAAGTCCTTGCTCTTGGAAATATTTCTAAGAGGGCTAGCATTTGCTTTTTCCATATAAGAGCAATATTTGAAAGCATGTTTTCAAGTACTCTAACTCTTTCACAACAAATTTTAGTTTGAGCTGCCAAAAGCCTTTAAATATTTTGAAATATGGAAGATCCTCCCCACACTGAAAAGCATGCAGGGCTAAACTAAAACACTGAGGAGAACTCACACTCATCATGCTAACAAAGTGAAACAAAAACCTTTAATATAAAAGCAAAAACTAATAAAGTCACCACAAAAATCAAAAGCCTATTTTGATACCTACTGCATACAGACCATGAGAGTTTAAGATCTGTCCATTTCATTGTGGCCTAGAATGTGTGTGCTCATGCATTTCTAGTCTCCTTGACATAATTCCAGCCTCTACCTAACACCAACAGATCATCTAAACAGGGGAAGGAAAAAAATAATCTACTGAATGCTGTGATTTAATAACCTGTCTTCACTCAGTCTGCCTGAAGGTGGCTATGGCAACACTGTCTGTTTTCCACTTCTAAGTTTGTGAGTTGGTACTACTCTCATCATTTGCTACCTAATGAATAGCAACACATCCAATGCATTCACCCTGTATGTATCACAGCATCTGTTCCATAAAATGATTCAAAGTACTCAGGACACAAATCATTTTTAAGGAGAAAATAGTGAGTTCCAAGGGGTACAGGAAAATTAACAGTAAAATCCACAAATCTTGTAATAGCTTTGCATTACATACAGTTACATAAACTTAATGGTTGGAACATATTTCACACTCACACGATGAAACACTGACAAGCATAGTTAGAACAAAAGAAGCCTGATGAGTTTTACTGCATTCTTGGCAACTTGAGTTACTTTACCTGAACAGCCAATTAATACAAACTTTTAGAACCTCATTAAATACTGCTTTAATGAAAACTTCAAAGCACACAGCTGATGACATTCTAATATGCCTAAATTCATATGAATATTGTCTGCAGTCACCCTGAAGAAAGGGATCAACTCAAACATCACCCTAAAAATCATGCTTTCTTAAAGCATTAGAAGTGTTATGTATCAGCTTCACCATCACTGCCTGCAAGGCTGCTGTCTGTGGATGGAGCTCCATCTTCATTAATGCCCTCACCATTATCCTCCCTCTTATGGGTTTCATCATTTGCACCCTCCTTAGGTGTGTCATTAACTCCTGGAGGTTGTTTGCCCTCGGGCACTTTAACGCTACTTGATGCAGAATCTGAATCAGTCGCAGTTTGCTGCTCCTTTGCATCAGGATCCCCTAAAAACGACTCCCACACCTTCAGCCTTTCTTCCCTTTCTCTGGCAGTCTCCTCCACCTATCGAAGAGATATTTATACACATCATTACAAAGTCACCCCTGTCAAAATGAGTATTTACACAGATGAAACCATACAAACATTATCTTACAGAAATACCTCAAGAGCTTAGAAGGCCCTGCTGACTGTGAACTGAAAGCTGTACATGCAGTGGCCAATCCTCCAAGCTGACATCTCCAACACACAAACAGGTCCTCTAATTTTTTGCTAAGTTGAATAATTGAGGATGACTTTTTGGGAGACGTTGTGTCAGTTTTTGAGGAGAGGCAAGACAGTGCAGAGGTGGGCAGGGGAAGGGGATAGGGATGCCAAACACCTCTCAAATTAAAACAGATCTATGGTTTGGAAGAAATATTTGATAAAACAGGACAATGAAAGGCTACCTGATAGTCTGTTACACCATCCCAGGTTTCAGCACTGAGCTGACGGCCACCAAACCACCTTCCATTAAGAGTCAGCTTGCACAGATCAGCTTCTGTTGGTTCTTTAAATGACACAGAGGCCACACCATCAGGGTGTCGCTGTAAGGAGAGACAACTTTCACTTAACAACATTCTAACTAGTGTATTTATTCCAGTATCTTTTAGATTGTGTTACAATCTATAATCGATTACAGCTCCATTCTGATCATGTGTTTGAAAAGTTCAGCTTGCAAGTTTACATTTTTTGTTCTACTGGCACACAGAACACACTTTTTGAACAGAGGAAACAAAAAATGTTTCAGTCAGCTTAGCTACAAAAAAACGTGATATGTATCCAAGTTCTTGAGAAAAATAAGTTTGCCTTCACTTAGGCTGAATTAGATAGCAAGTTCCAAAATAATTTTAATACTGAAAGATTATCAAGTTTCCAAGAAATAAACACAGAAAACTAAGTAAACACTCCACTTGTGTTCAAAGCAGCCTGAATGTCTTGCACCATTGCACATTACATCAATTCTGCCAACATAACACGTTAAAATACCTACATCAAATATGAGAACCTTCTTTACTTGACCAAACTTTTCACACTCTGTCCGCAGATCTTCCCTTATCTCATTTAGCACTAAGGGATCCTCCTGCAAAGCAATCACACAGCTTTAATTAAACACAAGCACTGCCTTCTCTCAGCTTTACTTTTGCTCAACCACCAATTGAACACATCTGCCAATCT
>WEIV01022630.1:310940-389469 GCA_013390005.1 Calyptomena viridis | reverse complement strand
TTCCTGATAATAACGATGCTTTCGTGTCGCATCCGAGTTGCACCATCTTTCTTCTCGGGCCTCCAATCCAGCTGTCTAATGAAATGAAGCAACAGTAAGAAGATATTGTTGCGGCTCTCTTCAGTTTCTACAAGTATTTGTTGAAAAAAAATCATTAATTTGGCATTTCTTGCAAAACATCAACTAAAACATGTATTTTGACACAAACAGTTTTCTAAAGAATGCAATAATTACCCAGGGTTACCACTGCTACAAAGCAATTTAGGTTTTTTAAGTATTTAAATGCTTACAGGGAGAATATAAATTATTTTAAAAATCAAAATATTTTAAACACAGAAAGTAATTTTGAATTTTAATTCCTTCCTAATATCAGCTCAGATACAGGAACCAGTTGCTGACAAGTACAATAAAAATGTCAATATTTTACCATTTTTTTCCTCATGTATTTTGTAAAAAAGGAGATTCACTATTCCCTTTGGTAAAATTTAATTGCTTTTATCTAAACAAACATGCAAGAACACCTTGACTCTCAAGCATTGCTGCAAGATGTATTTTGTTCCACAGTGTACAGAGTCACTGTCACAAACTAGTCATGTAACTCAGGGCATCTGGTTTAGGACTTTGCCTTCTCACAGCAAATGTCACTTCCTGTAAAAATACCTATGTCACATCCTATTACAAAAAAAAGACATATTCACTTACACTCTTAAATCTCAAAGTCTTTTACTGGGCTGGAAATCTTACGTTCCTTCTTGTACCTGCTACTTTAGCTGAAGAAAACATGGATTTCCAGTAAGAGTAGTTTTACCAGTAAATTATGCTTTTCAACTCAAAAGGAACACAGTCCTTCTATTCACAAACTGCTGTCAAATGCAGTTTCACTATTTTCATACATCTGTCTCCACACTGGAGACTTCTTACAAGACCTGCCAATGTATCTTTGGGCAGATACATTTCAAGCTACTTCTGATTTTAATTGATATGGTATTAAGTAGCCTTTGCTCCCTTTAATTATGGCAAACTACTTCTTATTTACTATTTACAATGTTTAGTGGAATGTTGCTTTCATTAAAATATCTAAATCTTTATATATTCAAACTTCTTTCTTCTTTAATCTGCACCTTCTTGGTTCCAAAAGGCAGAAAAAGAGATTTTAAGTGACAAAAGCAATAAGTCAAGGTACAATTCAAATATGAGTATATTTTATACCAGAGATAGATGTCTGGGGGAATCTACAGAGATATTTTAGTACTTGCTCCTCTGGCAGCCAAGCACCTTTTGCTCTTTGTGCATTATGGCACAAAATATATGTAGGCAGTCAGAGTGTCATGAGTTTATAACTGTAAGCCCAGATATCATGACAGGCCTTTCACACTCACACACTGAGAAGTGTCTTTTATCTCCCCAGAGTTGTAATATTTTCTCCTACCTCTGAAAGGACCATGGCTCTCAATGTATTATTTTAATGTGTCAATCACAAACAAGTTCATTATACCAACATTTAATTTAGGAGCACGTCCCCTTTAAATGTGCATTAGTTAATTTATTTCACTATCAGATTTTAAATTTTGCATAACTTAGCACTGCATTTGAAAGAAAGCAGCACTTTACTAATAGCACTAAGATTTCAAGCAATGTTTTAGTGAAATGAAAAATACAAACTTCTGCTGTTGAGACAACTTCTTCTTGTAGTCTTTGCATTTCTTCTTCTTTTTGCTTGCATCATACTCCCCCTTCAGTTGGAACTTGGCAACTTCCACATGCAATTTATAGCCTCGGATTTCTGCCTCATCCAGAAGCCTCAATGCAAGTTGAACTGATTCTCTCTATTTGAAGATAAAACACAGCACAAGCTTTACAGCACATGGCACAGTCAAATGAACTCAATAAAATGTCATCAAGCATATTGTGCTATCAAGTCCCTGTCACTGAAAACCATAATGCCACTTCTCTTCCAAGTCTCCTGACACACAGCTGGAAATCCTTTCTTGATCAAAACCCAGCATTTCTTCACTCCTGTTATAATTGATTAATGGTCCCCAAAAGCAACTGTACACATTTCATCCAAATATGTCACAGAACTACTACGATTACTAAAATAGCACAGCCTACAAGACATTTGATTTAGTGCTGCCTGGTGCCTCTTGCAGAATTAAAGCAGGCTGCACTTGCAAACACCAACTTTCCAAATGATTCAGAAGTGAAAAACATGAAGGAAATAGTGCTGCAGCCTAAACTTTTATAGCTTAATAAAGAATGCAACACAGACCTGAAATCAATCAGTTCTCAACTAAAAGTTGCAAATACAGGGCTACAGCCCTTGGCATACAGTATCCTTGGTTGTACAGTGGCATATTTTCAAAGTAAAAGGTAAAGAGTCCCCCATAATCACTGTCACTTCAGACAGAAACATGTAGAGATGTTCAGCAGGTATTAAGGCCATTTTCAGGGGGAGGGTGGGATTGGATAAGAGGAAATAAATGAGGTGCACAACCAGGTAAGTGGGCATTTCTAGAGTAAATCTTTAAAACAGACACCTAAATTTTAAGTTATACTTAAGATATTTCAACAATCTCCTGAACATGATTCTGGATGATTCTGAAACAGTGGCCACAAGTATCTTCAATGGGAAGGAAAAATACATTTCAGTGCACCACTGACCTTCAGATAGCAACAGAGGCCATCTCCCTTCAGATTTCCTTCCTTATCTTTGTACAGTTTGATTTTGTGTTTTTCTGTCTGAGGATCTCGCATAATGATACCACATTTTAACATGACTTGTACAAATTCATCTTTTGTAATGTCTGGAGGTAAACCTGCAAAATAAATTCAAACAGAAGGTCTAAGTATGTTCTATTTTCTAAAAACCTCATTAGAACAAACCAGCCCCAGTGTTTCTTTAAATGAACAATATCAAACTTAAGGACAAAATTTTACATACACTGCAAGAAACCACTGCCCTTGGACCCAAAATTTTTTGATATTAACTTTTAAGCATTACTTCATATCAGTATTTTGAAAATCTTTTTACTTTTTAATAGGTGTAACATATACACAGAAACATCTCTGTGTTCCCAGACCCAGAGCTTTATTGTTATACAAATCATCAACACAGTGGACACAAAGGCCTCTGCAAATGGAACTCTCCTGCCCAAGCCTGAAGTTTCACTGCTCCTTGGGGAGTCAAGAGACCAAAAAACTCACCCAACCTATAAACCAACAACTGTTCTCTCTACCCACAAATTCGACAAGAGCAACTGATAATGTAAAGAGTTTGAACTTTGTAAAGGTAAAGGTCTGAACTTTGAACTGAGGACAGGAAAAAAAAAAAACAAAATGGATGAGAAAATGATGTGGATGTTCCACACCAGTTTGGCCTGGATGAAGATTTTTGAAAATTCAAGCATGTGCATTCCTGTGACTGCTTAGAGCCACCAAATGTACCTCAGTATATGCATCTAGAGAAATCTCCCCACCACCCAAAACAAGCTGAGAAACACCATAATAAAATCACTTTATTCCCAACTTCTTTCTTACTGTTTCCTCCTTCCTACATAATAATTTAATTTTATTTAAATCAAATAAAAATTAAAGATTAAGTGACGTGTACAGCTGATGCAGTATCTTGTTATAAATTTGTCATTATCCCATCCCTTAAAAGCCTGCAGAAATTGTTTCGCTTAAAAAAAACAAAAAAAATTAGTGACTTGGCTGACACAGCTCACAGAATACCACATTTAACAGATAAAAGCAGAGTATGGCCCTTCTACTACTTTCCCACATCTGCAGTTTAAAGGTCACCAAGACATTATGCAGTCTGGAACATAAAGTTAAGTAGCTTCCAAGTGGCAGATTGACTAGAGAATATATGAGTCTCTTTCACCATCTTCATCTCAAAGTAGATAAATAAACACTATTACTTACCTGTGACATAAACATTTGTGTTTCTGTCTTCTTCAACATGAAACCATCCTAAACACAAGAGTTTTAATTCAGTTATGGTAATACATTAAACGTGGCAGCATACACTAATGTTTACATTCCACCAGATATCTAAGAATTTTTGCTTGCTCACATGCTGCACAAGCCTTAATTTGCTTTTTCTCACCTTGTATACAGATTTAGGAGGATACCTATGAAGTACCACACAATTTTAGAGCCATCTGGAAATTTTAAGCACAACCCACGTCTTTGCTGTACCAGATAACACTGAACAATTGCCAGTTTTCACTCAGTACCACACAGGTCACAGCCTACACAGAGGGAAACACTTAGTCACTTACCTGGCTCCAGCTTTCTTTTTTCTGATTTTTGTTTTGGATCTGCTTGTTTTGGTGCTTTCTCATTTGCTGATGGTTGTGTTCCTGATGTCTTAGAACTTCCTGGCTGCTTACTTTCAGTGGCTGTGCCAGAAGCAGAGGAAGTGTCTGTCTCATCTGCGTGGAAGCCATAGTTGGCATGATAGGTTGCCAGGAAATCTTCTGTTATCTGAAAAAAAAGTCAGGAAAATTAATCCAAAATTTCAAAGAACTACAAATTCAGGTTTGTGTTTTAATGTTAGTTAGGTGATGGTCATTTTCTAATCCAGCAACACAGAAAATAACAGTATCTTAAAACTGTTTTTAAATCATCTTTGCAAAGCCATGCACACAACAAGAACAACCAGTTCAGGCATCACCTGAATGAGACAAACACACCAATTCCATACAGCATAGGAAATTTTTACATAAACTCTTCAGAAGTTCTGCCTTTGTTTCAAACAAAGCTTTCTGCTTTCCATATAAATTGGATCTGCCTGAAGGACAGGAACCAAATGCTCCTGGTCATGGTGGAGAGATAAAGTGACACTGACAGTAAGTCAACAACTTATCCAGAGATGATGAATGACTGACATTTGCAGGCATCTGCCTTTTCATGGAACCATTTCCACAGATGACATATATTTGTGTTGACAGACAGTAAACACTGCACTTAGAGATGTATCTTAACACACTGTTTCCAGGGCCACACACTTTACATTATACCCTACTGATAGATAAATAATTAGCTTTTTCTTTTCTAAAAATTACACCCAATACTTCCTGCCAGGCAAATTTTAATACTAGCCACTAGCAACCACATGCAAAGAGATACATCATAGCTGCTTTTGCCAGGATCCCTGCATTATGAAGTATTTTCTGAAGTTCTACACTCTGAAAGGACTTATTCCTAAAGCTGAGCCTTAAACTTCGAAAATTTTATCTGACCTGTGCTGTACTTGGTTCATCTGTATTTAGAAAAGGAACAAAATTTAAAGTCATTAAGCAATTGTGTCAGTGATGATAATGCAATCTCCTATCTTCCACAGTGATTTGAAGCTTGATGTTTCAACTCTTAAATTTCTATAATGACAAACCAAAAACGCAGCACTGACAGTAACAGGCTTGTCAGGAATAATGCAAGAAGCTGTGGAGCCCCATGTACCTTAAAGCTTAACATGAAACAGCTCCCAGGGCTAAACAAGATTTGCAACACACCTCAACAGGGAATGTAAGCAGGGAATGTCTGCTCCTGCAGACATGACATAACACAATGTCAAGAGAGAGAAAAAGTACAACCATGTTTACTGAAGAAGACTCTCTGCTCTAACCAGGCTCATTTTATTTAATGCAACCTTAGCAAATCCTCAGTGTCACAGCTGATGAGATCCAGAGAACTAAGAAGCTTTTGTACTTTCTGGTGAATAGCATTATTCATTTCCATCAGAGAACCTACTGATAAATTAGTGACTAAACCTGCAATAACCAGCCACCTTCCTGCACCAGGATTATTTTTCAGCTTCTGGAGGAACTGCATTCTTGTGTAGAGCTCAATTTATTCTCAGCAAATTACCTACCATAGACTGTTACATTTGCCAGTCCATAACAAAGATGTTGTTTTCATAGTATCATGCTACCATATAACCATTACAACTACCTCACTTTAAAATATGTTTTTGCAAGCACCAAGGAATTTATACAAGTATAAAGGCTCTTACTGGAACTTACGTCATACCATGAAAAACACAGTCACAGAATTTGTTAGTTGGGGCTTCAATCCAGTTCTGGTGGAGAACATCACAGACAGATCAGTTCTACCTGCACACCCACACAGTTGTAGAGTTTGGGGTAATTGAGCTCAGAGGAAAAGAAATACAATACTATAGGACATGTGAGCATGTAATTAAGTGCTGGTCCCACTGAAGTGGAAAGGAATAGATTAACCAAATGAAGAACAGATACTCTGTGCTTGCAGATGACAGCCAACATCTGTATTTCATAGCAAGTGATGCAGGCAGCAGATTAATCCCTCATGCTCTTTTGTGCAAGGTCTGTGAAGGACTATAAAAGTTGGTATTCATCAATACAGTACCACTGGAAGAGAAATCCTTAAATAATAAATGAGGTTACAATTGCTTCTATCAAATACCTGATTGTCCCCAAATTTTTCTAAGGAATGTTGACAGTTAATATCATTCACTTTTTGCACTGCTTTAGTAGAAGCTCAGCAGACACAACTCCCAAAGCAGAGTAGCAGTACAATCCTAATCTGTAGATGATGATTACTTAGACTAGTCAGAATATTTTCATGTTTTCTCAAGGAACAGAGACCAAGAATGTTATTCCTGCTCACAGAGCAAGAACTCCAAATTCTGGATACAGTGGTGTCTCAAACTTACTGATAAAACACCTTGTTGAATAATCATCAGCCAGAAGAAGTAACCTGAGACACTGTGGTATCTAGCTCAGTAAAGAATCTTTGTGAAGCACTTTGGGTCAGTGATAGGTCACCGACTGCTTCTACACATCATATTTACCAGTGAACTTTGCTGTTCTTATTTAACCTATCCAACTCTTAATGTTATCTCCTCTCCAAGGCAGAAAAGATACGAAAAGCACTTAGAAAAGTCAAATGATACTGAAAGGAAGAGAGAAAATTAAAATACAATATGAGAAAGAGGGGAAGAAATAGGTGAAAAAAAGGAGAATCCTCTACAAGTTACTGTGCTTACTGGATATAGCACTCCACAGGGAGCCAGGGATACTCAGTTCTCCAGTGCTCCACTTTGTGAGTCTGGATTTTTCACATGTTTTTACCCCTCCGTAAGCCATCTGCTCCAGACACCCTCCTAGGTTTACACACATTGAAACTTGGCACTACAGGCTTCATTCTCACTCAAATTCTCTGAATTGCAATGAATTCACAGCCACAAACTAGAACTGGCACATTACATCTATCAAATAGACGCCATAAAATGTCTTAATACTGAATTAAGTAATTGCCCTCGTTCACTGTTATACGGTAACAAACCCACTATTTCACTTGCACATCAGCAGATTGGCTCAACACATTAAATCTACGTTCCTTCTCCCCTCGAAGCATCACGTTGTTATAGCAAGATCGCTTTTTATACTGAAAATATTTAATAAGAAAACAACCTAGACGAAAAACTGTGAAAAAATGTTTCCATGCTGTGGAATGCCACAAGGACAAATACACTTAATTTTCAAGTGTTTAGCTGACGAGGTGGTGTTAGGTCATAGGTTGGACTTGACGATCTCGAAGGTCTTTTCCAACCTAGTTAATTCTGTGATTTTGTAACCTAAGCACATGGAACAGCACACCTCCACAGGACATATTTTGAGATAGCAATAAAAGAGGAATATACTACTCTGTTTGCATCTAGATCTCTTAACAGACCAGTTCACTTCCACACTGCCCACAGAAAGAGACCCAAACACGCCCAAGGCCAAGATGCACAGATATAACCGAGGGGACCCCGCACCAACAGCTCTTCCCCCGCCCACCTTGGGGAACCAGGCCTTCTTCTCCCGGTCCCACTCGTAGGCGGCGCCGTCCGCCGGGTNGGGCGGGGCGCGGTTTCCCGCCCCTGGGGGGGCCCTGAGGGCGGCGGCCCTGGCCGGGCGTGAGGGCGGGGGAGCTGCGCCGTACCAGCCTCGCCTCTTTCTGTTTCTCTTTCCCTTTCCCTCAGGCTGTAGCGCTGTTCCACCGCAGGGAGGGACTCGGCATGAGGGCGGCTGCCCCCGAGGCCCCAGACTGCCGTGGGCGAGGAGCTGTGCCTTGATGGGCGTTGCATGGGGACTGCTGCGACTTTACTTCCATGGCAAGTAATAATTTGGGACACGCAGCACTAAAAGTGCGCCGTGCTGCTGTGCCGTTCGCTGTTGTGCCCCGGGCAGCAGTGGGCAGTGGAGTGGCTGCTGTCAGTGGTGCTGTGCAGCGCCGGCCGTCTGGCGGCGGCAGCATCCTCATGTCCTGCTAGAGGCAAAGACAGAACCCGATGGAGCTCCCTTTGGAAAGGCTTGGTTTGTTGGTACACTGGGATGAGGCTTGGCTTCAAAACACTGAATTATTTTGCATTAATGAAGTCTGAAATTAGTTCTCTGTCTGTGAACACTTAAGTATTTTAAATACCATTTTCTCACTCGAATCAGTTTTTAAAAGGCCTTCATTCAGTGCCACCTAGTGGTTTTCACAGTGTAACCCCGACAGCTACATCAAAACCAAATTTAATTGCTCGTGTATTTAGAAGTATTTTTATATAGAGGACGGAGCAGCACACTGTTCAGGTTTTCTTTTGCATAGCTCAATCTAGAGCTATAAACCCCAAGTATTAATGCACACGTTATAAATGAAAATTGAGCTGAACAGCCCCATCGGTGCTGGCACTGGCTGGTTGTCAGGGGCAAAGCAATCTTTCCACTGAGAAATAAAAATTATATTCAGAAGTCTTCTGGAAATTAGTATTCTAGGAACAAATATATCTTTACTGTCATACAGACTGGAATGGTAATAAAATCAAAGACATGAGACTGTGAAGCTCTGTAGGGAGAGACCAATATCAGCTCCCTGCCTGGGCAACAGGCTGTCAGATAAAATTGCTGGGGATATAAATATAGAGTTCTAGTAACCCTTGGCTTTCGCACAGAGAACATCCTGCCTAGTTAATGACATCTTTGATGCTTCAAGAATTTTCTCTTGGCAGGGCTATTACGGTAGTTGTCCAAAGATTGCTTTGTGATCACTTATAAACTGACAAGGGACATTTGTCTTCGCTTTCAAATAGTTACTGGATTCTGGAGAGGAGCATGAGGGGCTTGACATAAACTGTGCTTACTTAGAAAATTTGGAATTGGATATGTGTTTGGAAATAAGATAATTATCACCTCAGACATTGTAAGAGCGATACAATTTAAGTCTTAAACTGCTCGTTTCATTTCGGCAGAATTCTATATATTTATAACCTGAGTGATTGCAGTGGGGTCTGTGCCCAGGCAGTAGTTTTCCCAAGTGTGCAGACCTGCCTGCAGAGAGGCACTGTCCTGGGGAGCAGGAGGTCCACATTTAACCTCAATCCGATGACGAGAGCACGCTGTATCTGCTCTGCACACTTCATTGTAGCCACGAGGACAAACTGCCTCGAGTTCCTCACACTTCCCGCAGACAAACAGAATGTGTGACAGCAGCTGCTGCTGCGCAGCCTCGTACGGTGTCACCACCATCTGCTCTCCTCCTCCTCCTCCTCGGTAAGGACGGCACGGTGAGCCAGCCCAGGGAGCTGATTCGGCTGGAAACGCATCGTTGTGGGGGGTCGAGGCACATTTCCTTTCAGTCACATCCTTGAAGTGACACAACTCATGGCTGCACAAGCACTGCTGGTCCAGCCTGCGTGTTCTGAAGATGGGCAAATAGCCCGAGTGTCCCACAGCTTGGATCAGTCTAAGCTGTCAAGAAATTGTGTTTTAAATCTCGATAAAATGTCTCAAAGGAAATATTAAAAGGAGGCATTAGCATGGTTCTGTGTCTATGGCTGACTCTTGTGTGATACAAGGCGATCTCGGCTCATCAGAGCTAATTGTTGGTCATACTAAAAGTATGGATACCTTGGTTTTCCTGAAGTGTTGTTTTGCTGTCTGTTAGAGAGGAAGTACCTAATACATAATTAGGTAAACACGCTTTTCTTGAGGTGCTTTATTATGTTAAATCAAGGAGGCAGTCAGTAGTGATTAAGTACAGTGAGGTTACTCCTCTTTGGGCTTTCCATGGGGCTGGAGCCTGTAGCTGATACACAGACTACTGAGAGTGAAGAGTCTTCACGGTGTGAAATATTACAGGACCAGACCAGCTCTGCTAAAAATTCAATATCCTGTCCTATGGAAAGGAATTCCACCTCACAGTTCACCTTGCATTGGGGAGCCCATCTGTGGCAGAGCCCACAACTGAACACTGGTATGTATAGTATATATATATGATACGTATATGCCCATAGTATGTTTTTTGATTGCAATGTGTAAGTGCTGTAACTGTGTGTAACTTTGCTTATTCTGTAATTGTAATATTCTTATCAGAAACACCCAAGTGTCAGCAGGCAACCTATGTTAAATAAAACAATTTCCATGAGAACGGGAGTGGGAGCTTTAAAATGGCTGTAATTCTGTAACTGACCTTAATACCCTGTGCCCTTTGATGGAAATGCAGTCAGTTACACTGTAGCACTGCTTTGACATGGGTTTGTTATTTTTTCCAGATTTTGGGGTTTTTTTACTAAACCAGCATCTGAGTGGTAGCACAGAGTACTCATATTAAAACTGTTGCTAACATGAACATGCACATCCTAGAAATTGTATTGACTTCCTCAGTAAGACTCCATATGGACAAGACCTTTGAGGGAGTCTTGCCTTTCAGTATTTTGTGCCATTTTTTTACCTGTTCTTACATTGTCAATATAAATAGTGAACCCCTAATTACTCATCCCAGTTTTTTGCTAAATAACACTCAGTAGTTCTGTAAATTATTTATGCTCTTATAGAATTATGTTTGTATTATTTAGGTTTTGGAACAGTGAGAAAAGGAACAGTGAGAAAAAATTGCAAAGAAAACAGCCCTTTTCCCCTAAATCCACTTGCGTTGATGTGGAGACATTTTATGGATAATTACATTGTGGGGAATAGATGGAATGAATGATATCAGATTGTTTAGATAAAAATGTAAGTTGACCAATATATCACTCCAATACAGCATATCATGAAGATTTGAAAGTACAGAATTATATCAAAGCATAAAGTACAGAGAATAATTAAATTATGGCTTGAAATATTGCCAGTCTTTAACCAAAACTTGTGCAGGATATAGCAAAGTCATCTGTTTTGTAACAGGATATATTAGCAATAGACAGTTAGAGGAGCAGTTACACAAGCAAAAGTAGCTGCATGCAAGGCAAGAAAAATGGTGAATTAGAAAACTCTGGTTTTTAAGGGCCACTAAGGTGTAGCCAAGGCTTTTGCAGTGGAAAATTTGGTCTCCAACAGAGACAAATTGTGAACTCCAGAAACACGTAGCAGATTTGTTTCCCAAGGGCTTTACTAAGCTAGAGTAAATAAGGATATAAGGAACTGTAAAACTGTAATGTTTGTTCATTTTTCTTTTGTTTGGAATTCCCTATAGTAAGATCCAGGAAGATAAATGTAGGTTCATAAGCATGTAGGTTTATCTACTTATTTCAGTCTCACCCTGCAGTTCCATGCAGGGGAAAAAAAGGAAAAAATATCAGTGCAATATGTTTGTTATATTTTTACATAGCTCACTACCAGCAATGTGTTACATTAAGACAAAGAGAGTAAAATGAGGTCTCTGGAGTCTGCTTTGACATAAATTGTATTTCTGTGCTATTATTTTTCCATTTATTTCAGGGATCCTATCCTGGTGTACAACTGGTATAACAAAAGGAAGAATCCATTTGAAAATTAGTTCTTGTAGCCTTTCAGCTTGTAACATGAGGACTGTAGTAAAATAAGGCTGGGCCTGATGGGACTAAACTGGTCTGTCATTAACTGGTTTATGATGACGACAGAGGTTGTATTCCAATGCCCCTGGGATTTATAGTTTGGTTTTATTTTTGTGATTAGGGCAGTCAACAGAGAGAGACTGTAAATAGATGTTCTCATCTTATAATGGACTCAGATAATGGTGCATGGGTGGATGGATTTCCAGCCAGGTGTTGTTAGGTGCTCTGTGCAGCTAGAGGGGGATTATACCTTCAAGGGTTAGTTAAAATTGAAGCTTCTGTGTCTGACAGAATTATTTTAATTCACATGTTGCAATTTCTGTTCTATACTTTAATGCACAAATTATTTTGAAATAGAAGTCCCTTAGTTTAAGTGATGGAAAAATCTGTTGTGTTTTCTATGACCACCTTCCACAGAACAAAATTTTGGTTCAGGGAACACAAAATCCATAAAAATAAGTGTCGTTCAACTTTTTTGTAACGTGGGGTAGGCAGACTTGCCTCCTGTATTTCCTGATGGGAAGGCAGTCCCTGCCAGCAGTGCTGCTGAGCTTGGACAGGCTGTCCTGACTTGCCTCTGCAAGCTGATTCATAAAATCAGTGGATCAGAAGGCCTATCTCATTAAGACAGTCTATCTTAATATTAAAAGGGGATAGACTTTGACTGGACTATTGGGAGATAGAAAATTAGTACAATAGAAAACCCAGCTCTCCCAGCATGCTTGAACATGTGCAGACCACTTAGGTACGACCACGTGCACTAGAGCAGGAGTGGATCTGTGCAGGTAAAGGCTTAGTCTGACCCTCCACACCACACACTTTTCACTTCAAACTTGCTCTAGTCTGGTTCCATGGGGTGGGCACACAGATTTATTTAAGAGAAATCAACCTTCTGCACTCAAGACCACGCTGGGTGACAGATTGAAATAAGGCAGGAGGGGACATTTGAGCAGTTCACTTCAGAAGTGCACTGTACATCCCAACTAGATGTACAGACTGACACAGATCCACCCCAATTTCTTGATGTTAAATTGCTGTAACAATAAAGAACTCTGCACTATTGAGATGTTTTGCCCATAATCACAAAGAACTTTACAAGTATGGTTAAAATGATTACAGCTTTCTCAGAGAGATGATCACCTGCTGGTTCCCTTGACTTCCTTAGGAACAGTGAAGGGCATCCATCTCACTACACAGCAGTCAGCTCTTGGCCACTTTCAAAGTCACTGGCATAGCAAAGGCTACTGTGGATCTGGCCCATAATTACCTTTTTTACTTCCCAGTGCTACAAACATTAGCCTTTTTTCATTTACCATTCTTTCTGAGTTGTGTACTGATTTTTAACATTCAGGACAAGAAAATAAATAATAAATCTGCCTGGCTGATTGTGTTACGACCAGGTGGTTTTGCTGGCTTGCTGTAGATGCAAGTACTTGTCAGAGGGAACTCTCAGTCATGAGACAAAGAGCAAGTCACCACCAACAAAACCATCTTCACAGCCAATTCTTGCACCAACTCTGCTAACTCCCCTCCTACCCAGTCCAGGGATTCTGCCTAGGGATCTATGTCCATGCTTGGGAACATAAGCAATCCCTTTCATCTTAGGCTGGAAAGTTCAGCTGTTGCAGCAACTTCTCTCATACAGTTTGATTTCTTTTTGTATATTTAAAAAAATGAGGAACTCCCGATGAACACACTTTCACAGACAGGGAAAGCCACGGCACCTCTTCCCAGGATCCCAGTAAGAGTGACTTGATTGCAAAGGCTCAGTTTCTGTCCTTCTTCATCCCTAAACATGGACTAAACGCTTTCCTCTTCCTTTGTGATGCTGTAATCTGTCAGCAGGGTAACACTGATTTCCGAGCCGTGGGTGCTGCCCGTGACTGACAGGGCCCTGGTGGGAGAATTGCTCTGGGTGGCACTGGGAGGCTTTGTACGAAATGCTGCCTTGCAGCACGAGACTTGCTTTTTAAAATGTTGCCGGAAACTTTTACTCAGCCAATAAAGAGCGAAAGGATTGACGCAGGAATTGCTGAAGGCCAAGGCACGGGAAAAAATCGTGGCTATCAGATGGAAGGTGGAAGCATCTACAGAAGTGTGGTATGTAAAGGAGCGGTACAGGTACAGGATGTGGTTAGGCAGCCAGCAAAAGGCAAACAAAGCAACGAGCACCAGCACTGTTTTTGCAACTCTCTTGCGGGATTCAATCTACAAAGGAAGATAAAGCATATCTGGTATTAGTCGCAATTAGTAACACGTGTGTGTTGGTGGTGCTGATTTGCAAAGGAGTCTAAAAGTCTAACTGCATTAGTAACCAAAGAAACAAAGTGAAAAAAGAAAGCAGACAAAATCATAAACCACGAGAAGTAAACAGGAAAATAAATCTGTTTCATAATTTTCTTAACATAGTATTTCCAGTGCAGAGCACATTCCCTTTCCATTATAAATCACGTGGCATTCTCATCTAGACTAGGATTTAAAAGTGAAGTAGTTAATGTGTCAGCTCACATGGATGAGGTCCCAGTGTTCACAAATCAATATTCTAACTCCTGAGTTTACAGGGTCATGATAAAGCACAACAAACCCACCCCTGTTAGCAAAGTGTGCACACTCACGAGTGGTGAATCATGAGCACGTGTGTAAGTGCACAGCTGAGTTTGGGTTGCTGGTATGGGCTGAGTCTAGAGCTTTTTACTCCATTATCAGGTAATGTTTTGTACTCAAGAACTCAGATTTAATCAGCAGAACAGACTTTGGAAAACTGGACAATTTAGTGTTTGATCAAAGCTTACCTGCTTACGGGCATGACCGTGCTCTTCTGCTGGCATGTTGGATGTGCTTTTATATAAAGTTCTGGCAATAAGAAAATAGTAGACAGAAATGACAGCTAAGGGCACAATATAGAACACTAAGAAGCAAACCAGGGAGTGAGCTTCCTGCAGGATCTTCTCAGATACAGGATAGGGGGCACATGCCTCAAAAGTTACATTTTTGTCAGGGTTACTGAAAGAATACAAATCTGAAAAAACAGCCTCTGGGATAGCAAATATCATGGAGACGATCCAAACACAGCCAGCTTTACAGCAGGTCTTCAGGAGCGCATCTGAAGTCTGCAGTTCCAAGGGCTTCACGATGGCTCTGTACCTAAAACCATCAACATCATTGTCAGAATAAATACAGAAAAAGTAAAAGCACTGGCAATGCAAACTTCTTAAAGGTAAAGCCATTAGAGGGTGCTGGAATCATCTTGGAAATAAAACCGGATACTAGCTCTTTGGAATTGAGATGGAAATGTAAAAGTTAATTTTAAACGTATTTTAATGGATTGGCTGGCAGGACTTGCCATTAAAGCCTCCCTAAGTAAAGATGACTTCTACTGTTTGAATTGGGATCAGTAAGGGCAATCATCTCTCCTGATTTCATGGTGCTGCCTAGAAAAGTAAATGAGGGAATTAGTATGCAAAACTGGTAAAGGCACGAAACAGGTTAGCTATTTTATAAATGTGCATCCCTTCTTTCTTCCATCTTCCTAAGATCCCAGCAGAGTGCAGTGATCTGACTCAAAATAATGCTCCAGGATTCATTCATATTTATAAAGCAGGACTGGACACTGCTGTTGATTCATGGCTGAGATTCTGCAGCCTGTGGACTGAGAGAGGCATATGAGAAAAATCTGGGTAAATCTATAGATGTGTGAAAATCTGTGTGGAAATGGGACATGGACAAAGGACCAACTCCCATGAAAGTGGATGAAGCACATGAAAAAATATACCCTGCTCCCAAAGGATCAGAGACTCTTGGTAATGCAGAAAAAGGGGGGGGCACAAGGCTGTCGTGAAAGAAAAGGTGATGAAAAAGGACCCAGAGGATAAGACAGATTAGTTGTACTGTTTTACACAAGTGGATCTGCTCTTTTGCTCCTCTAGGCAAAGTTAAATAGAAGACTGGAAGCTGGATTACCATTTATCAAATAAATACCATTTATATTGACTTTGGAACATGATAGTCTGGCATTGAGCACACGAATGATCTGAGCTTTCTCAGAAACTTTACCATGTAGTTACCCTGTGAGAATGTAGCATGAAGTATTTATGTAACGGCTACCATGAAGAATTAAAAAAAGAAGCAAGTGTCTAGACCACAGAATCAGAGAATAGTTGGGGTTGGAAGGGACTTCTAAAAGTCATCTAGTCCATGGTGGATTCTGAATTGATGTCATACAGGACCAAGACCTTAGAGCTATGATAGATAGTTCAGTGAAAATAGTAGCTTAATATTCAGCAATAGTTAAAAAAAAAACATACCAAACCCTTAAAAAAAAAAAAAAAAAAAAAAAAACAACAAAAAAGCAAAATGTTAGGTTTTATTAGGAAAAAAAACCTAAAAGAAACACGAACATCCTAAGAATGGAATAGCCTGGAGAGATGGATAGGGATCTCTGTCTCTTCTGGCACAAGAGCCAGTGCCATCAAATGAAGCCATGTGCAGAGAAAAAAAAAGGGACTTGTTTATTCAACAGGCAGAAAAAGTAATTGCTGAACAAGTTCAAGAAGAGGCTGAACAAGGATCTAGAAGAGAAACTCAGTGAAGTTATTAAATAGACAGAAACTACATCTTCCCAGGGGGTCATCTGAAGGCTGAGGGTTTAAGTGTAGTGTTGGATAGAGATTTTTATTCCTCCTATGTGTCTTTTCTTGTCCTTATACTACCACTACTGGAGGCTGGTACTGCCCCACATGGACACTTGATCTGACCCAGTGTGGCCACTCCTGTGTTGGCTGAGTACAGTAACAGCACCATTGCTTAAATTCTGCACACATGAATGACTTGCTATTGCATGAAATCCACAATTGCTGACTTATTAGGTGCAAATCTTTTTCTCTCTTACTACTAAATTTTATTTTTTGGTTTTCTACTCCTTGACGTGTTCCTGCTGATTGAACTGAAATCTCAGTTTTGTTCATTCAGGAAAGAAGTACATGGAACACTGACTGTTCAGCAACTCCTGACAGCAGTCAGAGTGCTGATCCCTACTAGCAGTGCTGTCGTTGTAACCTGAGTTTAATTTCAGGACCTCTGGGCTCAAGTATATCTGGAAAAGATATCAGAACTATAAGAAAATATTTGAATTGTGTCATGCACTTATCCAATGAAAATGACAGTAGCCATCAACTCATGAGAGTCATTCCTTAGTCCCCCACTCTGTTCTATATTTTCTTTTGGCTTTTTATCCCACATTAGTCTTTTATGTTCTAGGATTTTAGAGCCTCTCTGAATGCATAGGACAAAGGATTTTCCATAATTTTCACAGTTTTATTTCTCACCTTCCCTGATTACTTTAGTGCACCACTAGATAGCACCAATATACTGTCTTTTCCCCAACTTAAGCAATTTCCCTTTTCTGTGCAATTGAGAAAAACCCTTGTACTGTACTTCAAGCTAATTAAAGGTCAAAAGACTTAAAGACCCTTTCTTACTTTCACTCCATTAAAAGCACTGTTCCAATGTTACTAACACATATTTTTAAATTACATGGGAGACTGGTCAGTTCTGAGGTTCTTTTAGTCTATTACAATGTGCCATTTAATATTGTGCAAAATGATAATTTCTGTTCTTCTATTCATTTCTAACTTCACACCTGCAGTATCTCCTGTCAAAGCAGTTGCACAGACCCACCTGTCAGCACTGAGAACAGTCAGGGTAAACACTGATACTCCAACTGAGGTTAACTGGATAAAAGACAGCAGCTTGCACCCAATCCTTCCGAAGAGCCACGTATCCACAATATAACGTGTTGCATCTATAGGAACACAGGTTAACAAAAGCAGCAGGTCTCCAAATGCCAGGCTGGTGATGAAGATGTTGGGAACCGTCTGCATTGATTTAATCTTGAAAAACACTTTGATGAGTATAGCATTTCCAAGGAGACCCACTGAAATGATCACAGCATATGTAATGTAAATTGCACACAGTATTTCTAATCCTGGAAAAGAGTCTTCAGTCCATTTTTCATTTGTGGTTTCATTATCAGTGATTGATTTCAGTTCTGTACCATCCGTAGATGCACACAGAGTCTGATTAGCTGAATGCAAGTATACTTGAGACATTTCTTTAACTGTTTCTTCTTCCCAGGCTGGACTTAGATTGATCAAAAAATTGTTTAATATGTAGCTTGCAGCATATCAGCAAGGTCAATGGAAAGGTGCAGGTTTGTGTCTGAAATTAGGATTCCCGTTGCACACTAACTACTTTCATCCCCTTCTGTATCTCAAAACATGACTAGGAGAAATGCACATAAATCTTGTTCTGAACTGTGGAGGAGGTGGAGAATTTTTTTATTGGCTTTCCAGCTATTGGAGCGGAGAGGGAGGAGGAAAAGAGAAACGGAGTTTTTTTAAAGACATTAGCTGAACTGAGGTGGTTTTCTTCCTGGAGATGTCTAGCAAGTAAATATCATATTGTAAATACTGTAACATTAGGATTTGTTTATTACTTAGCAAATGTTTCTTAATGTTGTTCAAAATATTCTAAAAAGGAAATAAAATGGAAACTGAAATGGTTTTCTCAATAGTACAGGTAAGCAGAGAATATACTAATTTAACACAAAACTCTTCAGTATACATTAATGGCAGATAAAATAGCTCCGAAAACAGATAGTATTTGCTGAAAATGTTATAGACAGTCTATGCTCTGATTAGTCTTTCTATCCCAGGATTACAGTGACCTTCCAAAAGGCAATATAAAATGAAAATTTAGGGCCCTGATTCTGTTAACACTTAGGCTTTTTTCCCTTGAAACAATTCCATTGCCATCTAAACCACAATTTGTGCTAAAGTTTGAACAGGTTTATAGGGAGTTGTTGGATAGAAGCCTGTTATCTTGCAATAATCCATGTATGTATTGGCTTTGGATGGTGCAACATGTGATTCAAATCTTCTGGGAGAAAAATAATTTCTCTTGATGCTTTCTCAATCAAATATGTAAGTAGGATGGGTTTTCTTCTCTTTAGATTAGTCAATAGTCAAATCTTAAACTGCACTATGATGGACTCCTGATGAACTTTGATGTAAACTAAGGTACAGGGAATGTGATGTATTGGGTTAAAATCTCCTGAAATTAAGGAAGCCAAGATCTAATTTTTAAATACTGGAAGTGGAAAAGAGATCAGAGGACTGAGCTTTATGCCTTGAAAATGAAGATCAATAGCTGGAGTATTTTTCCTCCAGATTGTTCTTGAGCTGTGACACTCTGAAGGAGAAAGTACCCTGCTCAAATCACAGAAGCAATCTTACAGGCCAGTCCCTTTATCTGTAGCTGCACACACAGACACACAAAGTCAAGTTTGTTTCGTTTACTAAAAAAACCTTCTCTAAGTACAGTGCGTGAAAGGTCTAATTTTTCCTCTCCCAATCCCAATAGTTTCAAACACAACTGTGCCATAGGTGTGAGGTGGTGATAGGCCAGGTGGTGGATGGTGGATGATCTGTGCTGTGGCATGGTGGGAGAAGCAGTCACTGATGCAAAGAGGATGCACGGGTTAAAAACTCCAATTGCATTTTTTGAAAGTCCTTTTAGAAGAGAAGCTTTTGTCACGATCAACCGTAATATGTCCTTTCAGGCAGGCACAGTATGTAGGTTGCTCACAGATTTAGGTACCTTTGAGGATGCCTGATTATGTTGTCCACCCACACTGGCGTAGTACTGTGCATTACATTTAATGCAGAGTTCACCAACTGTAGCAGATTTTGACAGCTTAATGTCAGATAGTTACATAAAATGTTTAGTTTTCCTGTATGGGAGAAGCAGGGTGTCACCAAACATTGGGAACTAATTGCACTCCACCAAGTGTTGAGTACTCAAGGGTGGCATCTGAATGAAGAATCAGGTGTTTAGCTGAAACTGGAATTTAGCTGAAAGAAACTTGTTGTTTGCCTTGAATTGCACTAGAGGTTGGTTGATGCTCCAAAGCTCAGCTGGCAGCAGATCTCAGCCTCTTACAGTCCCAGAGCTTTCAGAGCCACCTGAGAGATTAGGGCTGACAACGTGAGCTCAGAGCCCTGATTGTTCTGTCACTGGACCATTTTGTATGTTGGGATAGAGAACCTGAACTGATACCTCTCTGTGTAACACAAAATCCACAGGACCAGACTGAGCTGTGAGTTGCTCCCAGCAGTTTCTCTGGGGATGATTCAGGTGTGAAGGGAAAGCTGACAGACCTTCCGAGCCATATTAAAACCTCTTGAGGACACTAACTTGTGCCACAGATGAAAGTAACCCCAGAAAGTGGCGAAGAATTAAAATTCTCTTTATTCCTGGTACTTCATGTGCTGTTTATCCCAAACTGGACCTAAATTCATATATCTGGACCTGAGTGCTCAGTCTGATGCTTCACTCTTTAGAAGTCCTCACTACTTGAAAACACAGACACATTTCCTCTGCTCTCTCTAACAGGGTACAGTACATATGTCTAACCCAGCTCACAGCAGCATGAAAGTCTACTTGGTTTTCTCTTTCCACTGAGAGATTGCATTTTTCCCATCTTTCTGCCTCCCAGAGGAAATGTGGCAGAAGGAAGCACCATCATTTTTCACAGTTCTTCCTTCAGTCCTTGTGTTAGTGCAGGTTTTAGGTAGTCAGCCAGGTTCTCTCCTTATGGAGCGTAAGATACTGTCTTAGTGGAGCCATGGGAGGTTAAAAATACTATTTTGAAAAAGCACACAAAATAACATTGTCTAGGCTCAACAAAAGCCTGAAGGACAAATAGTAAACCACATATACAATTAATTTATGATGGTAGAATTTCAGCTATTTCTGGTAGCCTTCAGTTGTTCAAATCCAGCTGTAAAGAAAGAGAATGGCATCATTATTCCAAACTGTAAAGGCATTACATTAGAGATCTGTCTCCCACTGCAAAGAGAAAAGCAATTTGGGTAATTCTGGCTATTGTTTCAAGTATCAGTCTTCACAGAAAATGAATATTCCTTTTGAACTCCATGCTGCAAAAAATATGAGTAAAATACTCAAGAGTATATAATTTAGCTGTATTTTTAATGCAAATTTTCTGTTTTAATGCAGTGTGACTGCTGACTGAAGTCATTGCCATGTGCTGTGTAGTGTCACCCACTCAGAAAAATCTTTCAGAACCATTTGCTCTGCTCCAAGCCACAATATGAAGAAAACAGCCAAAATTTTAACTCCCGTTAAGGAAATTGATTTTCCAAAGTTATAATTATTTTGTGATGCATATTTTTTGTATTTTAATGTACATTGGTCATGCTGCCTTGATTGTTATTTATACAAATATGTCAAATTGCTTTGTATCTAGAGATCTAGGAAGAGAAAACTGATACACACTGAACTACAGCTACCTTAGCCAGCCTGGGGTTTTTAGGATTATTTTAACTCACTTTTTTTAGGTTGTTATTTGTATCATTTCTGCATAGAACTACTTAGTTGTCTTGATTCTTCCTTTATATCTCAAGCTCGTTTCAGACCCTTGCTTTGATTGTCTGTCCTAGCAATTCCTCCATCTGTTTATTGCTGCCTGGTGTGTCCTTCTGTCTCTGCACTGACTGAACCGACGTTTGTGTTCGCCGGGTGTTAACGGCAGAGAGATAATGAACAGCTTGTCTCTCCCAGTCCTGAATTTTGGTAGACTCTTTTGTGGCATCCTCTCTTACAAAAGGCTTTTCCCAGATGGAGATCTCTCCTACAGATGAGCCTGATTGCTCTCCATGTGCCCAGACTGTTCAGTGCAGAGCAGGACTCTGCTGCCAGGTCACCACAGGCACATTCCTCCTACTCCTCCTGGATGGGGAAAACTGATTTGAGCTTAGCAGTCTGCCCAGATCAATGTAAATCTTTCCCTTCCAGCAAATTTCAGCAGCCTTCCTTTTATGTTGTAGTTTTTTGACATGAAGGAAGGCCTTTTGTTTTTCCACCAAAAAGTCCTAACCTGGAGTCCTTCAACAACTCCAGTTTATAAACTAGACACTGCAGTTGTAACCAGAATTATCTGAAATACATTTTTCTTCCTAGTGTTTTTTGAACTGGATTTGCCACCTTTGTGTTGGGAAGAGAAGTCCCTACTCTAGAAACAACATTCTCAGGGATGGCTGTGTGTAATTGCCTTGTTTCTGACTTATATCTATGTTACAGCTTTAGGGTCTTCTCTTTAAATTGAAATTGACAATGGCATGATAAGTAATGGCAAGATGGGGGGACAAAGAGCCATTTCACGGCTGTATGACTTGTGTGACTGTTCCCAATCCATTTTGTAGTGTTCAGGAAGGCAAGTCTTAAATGGAAAAGCCTGAACACACATCTGGAATGAGCATCAATGTCAGAGACAGTGGTCCATGTTCAGAGCAGATTATTAAAACATCCAGGGCTGCCTTCAGTTCTGCTCTGTCCTACTGGGACAATGGGAATGAGTTGTTTCCATGCACTACATCTGATTGTCCCTCTAAACAGAGAACATCACCTTCCCATCTCACCAGGAATCCATTTTGGAGCTACAGGTGTCAGGCAAAATATTGCAGAGGGCACTGCACACACTGGATTTCTTCACTTGTGAGCTCAGGAGCTTGGTTTCAGTGTCTGTTAATTTGATGGTTTTCACCAATAAGTGGGAATATCTTCTCTATCCTGTATTTTGATTTTTTTACCATTTCCCAGTCTCCTCAGCAGCTGGAAAACAAACAACTGCCATGCTATAAAAATAGAAAATATTTTTTAGTACACTTCAATGATGATTTCCTCATCTATGTCACATTCATAGCAGAACGTAGCCATGTATTGTCAAAGACTACCCATTTAGGAGAAAAATACATTGGTTTATTACTGGGTTTATCGGTGTGGAGTTGATTTTACACCAAGTGCAGAGGGAGCTATGCAGGCCCTGAGACTCAGGGCATTAAAACCTGCAGCAATGTTTAATTGGAACGGTGTCCCTGGTTTTTTTTGAAACTGAAGATGAGCTATCCAAATAAACTTTCAAATACCACAAGACTTATCGGCACATCTAGAAGCAAAAATAACATGATCCCAGCCCTCAGTGTTATGAAAGTGAGATGAAGGTCAGTTCAGATGAGCTGTCAGGAGAAGCATTCAGTGATACATCAACAAGAAAGACAACTTCTTGGTTAAATATGAGAAAAAAGCTTCTAATTTTGTTACAATGCCCAAATCCAGCCTAGTTAGTAGGATGCAATCTGCCTGCAACAGGATCTCAAATGCTGTCATTAATCTATGGCTCCAAACACCCTTTATCCTATTTCTCCATTCTTGCATCCTTTCCAGCCCTCTTTTCCAAGAGTTTCCTCAGACAGTTTCAGTGTGGAATGGCCAGTGAAATACCAGTGTCATTTCTCAGAAAAGAGAGAACAATAAACACTGAAATGTATCCTTGAATTTCATCAGTTACATGAATAACCAGGCAATGAAGGAATATAACAGCATAATTCTTTTGGGCATCCTTGAAACCCTCAATGATGCATTTAATTTGGAACCATTAAAGTGCCATTACGTGCTAAATACTTTCTGATACCTAAAAGTACAGAGAATTGTGCATTAAGACTTAACAATCCTCTTACGCAATAGGTAATTATCTCCCCAGTATTTTGATTTTTAATCTCAAATCATTTCCCATAATGACACTTTTTTCGTTGGCCCAATAATAACTGTCTGCTAAATTTAGAAAGAATTATACATCTTGTGCATAAGCATTGCTACCCTGTATTCCTAACCACTACTGCAGATTCAGACACTGTCAGGAGGAAGCTTAAACAACCAGTACTGACCTTTAGCTGTCATCCTATGTAATATTTATCTATCCCATGGTTCCCGAAGGTTGTACCTACACTGAGCTAGAAGGCAGCTTTAGCCACTTGTCCGTGTCAAGACATAAAAGTCCTCATGAACCCATGAGTGAGCTGCCTACACCTTGGGTCTCCGTCCCCTGACTTAGCTGGTACAAAGGGTGGTGAGTTTTGTGCCAGTCTAAATAGTAAGATGAAAGTGGGGAGTGTTTTGTTCAATTCAGCACAACTGCTGTAGTGATTTTACTATCACTTTTTATTTCTTTTGTATCATCTAACCTATTGTTAGCAACCCACTGAGATGTGACATCAAATAATTGTCTTCACAGATAAATATACCTTCTGAAATCCTTCTTTTATTGCTTTAAAACAGAGCACACATTTTCTGTTGTATGTGTCTCTAAAAATAAGCAAGCCAGGAGTAAATGAGAATGACTTAGAAATCAAAGGAGCTTTTAGGTTGAATCATAGAATCATGGAGTGGTTTGAGTTGGACAGACCTTAAAGATCCCCTTGTTGCAGCCCCCTGCCATGGGCAAGAGTCAACTGATCCACTCCAGACTGAGGGGAGGATGGAATTGTACCAGTCACACCCCTCATGCTCCGGCTGGAGCTGTGGAAGCTGCTCCCATCACTTAAAATCATTGGGATGTGAATCACAAGCGCATAGCAAATTTTATTAGATTTGTCTTTGTGTGTGTCCTCTCCCTGAGAAAACCATCACTGCACAATTCTGTGACAGGATGTCAGTGTGGATATGTTGGAGAAGAGCAAATGTAACGGTGCCGGTGCGGAAGACATTATTTCAGCCCAAAGAAAATTACACATCTTCATTCCGGCTGACAACCTAAACAATGCCATGCTTGAAACATAAATGATACACTGTTTAGCTGGAAAAGCCATTAGGCATGTGATGGAGAGTGGAAGTGAGCTAACTGCCTTCCCAGAACAAATAGCACTTTGCATTTTACATAAGCAAGTTGACAGGGTTTTAAAAATTTACTTCCAGATTTTGCTTTTGAGTAGGAAAAAAAAAATCAATGGCAAGAATGGAGACCTGACATCACTCCATGCTCTGCTTTCCGCTGGTACACCTCCAAAGTGGGAAACACGCTGATGGATCTGCCCAAGAAATGGCATTTCCAGCCATTTCTCAGCAGCCAAGGAAGTCTTCAATATTCCAGCACTTTTCTTACTGCTTGTCCAGCTTTTATCTGAATCTTTGTGGCTCTTAATCCTTTAATAATGTTATGAGGGCATATAGCAAAAACTTTAGAAAATCAAGGTACATTCCTACTTTTTATCAGGAATGTAATAAAACAATTACAGGATGGAGGAGACAAGGCCAATCAGGTTCATGTTGCTCTCATACTGATCCTCTTTTGCTGCCTCCTTATTTTAAATTAGTTATAGGAAATAGATTTGGGATATTTTAAATTAGTTATAGGAAACAGATTTGGGAGAACTTTCAACAGGTCTTCCAGTTCATCCTTTGCCCTGAGGCAAAATCTACTTACACCAATTCTGGCAGATATTTGTGTCATCACTATGAGTGTTTTTTAAGACCTGCAATGATGGCAATTCCATGTGCTTTCCAGACCACTTATTCCTTAAAAATAGAAATTGTTACCTAATGTCTAGTCGAAATGTAAGCCTATTATTTTCTGTCCTCTAAAACGTATGCAGAAAGAATTACTGCATGAAGGAGAAAGTGAGGGTCAAAGCAGGGTGGTAGAGACATGTCAGACTGTCCACCCACCTTGGCTTAATGATATAGCACAGACAAACTGGTGTAAAAGGGGCTTGGGGGAGGACTAAAACTCCAGTTCCTCCAAAACTCCACAGCCTCCTTCCTTATCCTCTCAGGAGCCCTTGGGGTGCAGCAGCCACGTTTGGGGTGCAGGGGGTATCAGGCACAGTTTTGGCACCACAGCACACTGTGTTCTGCTTCGCTTTGCAAAGCAGGGAAAACTTGTATTCAGCAGCAGATTGTAGAACAAAGAGTTTACCAATGAAAATAAAAAACACAACATTCTGTGTCCTACATACTGAACTGCTTTTTGTATTAAATTTCTTTCCCATTGAAAGCAATTTCAAGTTACAAACAAGCGGGGATGAGGTAGAACTTGTTTGCATGTTTTTAATGCCAATATTTCTCCCAGAAAGCTGAGGAACTGAAGGTGATCTGTCTGATTTCAAGTGGGTTGGCTGTAGCTACAGTACATTAAAATATTCATCTTTTTTCACTGATTGCTGTGTGGGAGTTATTCACAGACTGAAAGAATCTTTTGTATTTTCTATTGTACATACCAGCTCTAAGACATCCCTTCATTATATTATTTTACTCCTCTGTCACTGGTACTGGTTAGTATTTCACTATATTAACAATCACCAAAAAATCTTTACTTGAATGATATAGAGAAGAGCATTCAAAACTGAAACTAGGATTCAGTTCAGCAGGCAAGTTACCAATTCAAACACATTTGCTGAAAGAAAGATCCCCTTTAGTAGGAGAAGAAAGTTAAGTCTCTCTTGTGATGTTATGAAATACAGTTTACCTTCTGCTGTATTCACAGCAAAGTAATACTAAGGAGCAAACTTCTTAATTGCAACATCCAAAGATGGTAGGATTTTATCTGCTATTGTTCTGCTTGGCTTTAGGGGTTTTTTTTCAGGAGAGATATTCTAAAACCTATCTCATATACATAGATACCCATTAGAGGTGGGAATTTCAGTTTTTATTGTTTCCACATTCTATTTGAAGGTACTGGAAAACATTTTCAAACATTTAAATGCATCTCTACATCTCTTTAGAGATCTAAAAGCAAATTATCAGTGACAGCACATTTGAAAATAAAAACATATATCTTGGAAGCTGAGCCCAATTTCTTAGTATCTAAGTTGGTAAAAGTCCATTTCAGAAAAAGTAAGGAAAGATATATCCATGCCTGAGACAGTCAGACAACAGACTCAAAAACACCACTTGAAACTCAGTATTATGGGTATTAGGCTCTGAAGAGAAGTATCAGATGAAGAAGGAAACAGAGGAATGGCAGGAGGGTATAAAGGGTAAAAAAAATAAGATGAACTATGAGAGGGGCTAGTGATGAGAATGTTTCCAGTCTCTGTTTGACATAAGGACTGATCTTGGAAACATGGGGGCACCAAATCCTTGTTTGGTCAGTGCTGCCACTCCACTGAAGCCTGGAGTTGAGTCACAGCATAATTGTGTCCAGAGTGACAATTGTACATTAGAAGTAATTATTTGAACAATGTTTGTTTTCACACATCACAAAGGAGAACCATCACTAGATAATCAGAAGAAAACAAATTCATTATCAGTGTAAAGATCTTGTTTTCTGTGGATACTGCAGTCCCATATCCATGGTTAGCACTCTTTGTGAGCCAGGATGCTTGGTCTCTTCATCTTCTAGAGATACAGCACTGGGGTTGTAATGGACTTCAGCTACAGAAAAGAATTAGGAAACATGTTCCATTATAATAATTCAGCTTAATGTATTTAGAAAGATTCCTGTCTATGTGAAACTCACTGTTTTAACATCTTTGCAGAAATAACAGATACCAGAGTGTTTCCAAAAACAACCAGGACTGTTTGGTGCTATTTCTTTTTCAGAATATGGCTCTTCTCCATCTTGGAAGGCAAAACTTTCTGCTAGGATTTTTCTGGATTAAAAAGGCTCACAGCAGGTCCTGTTCAGCTTTCTGGAATCCCTAAGATCTTTGCTTTTGGGGGAATGCATTTCCATTTTAGGGAGCACCATCATCTATCACAAGACTATGGTGCTTCCTCACTGGAAGTAGGTCTCGTGAGAGTGACAGCCAGATGGCCCAAGGCAGAATCTCTCTCAGGTGCCTAAGGTGGAAGATGAGCAGAGTTCCCTTCCTTCTGGAGAAGAGCCATCCCAGATTTTAAGATTCTGACTTTCCTTAGTACAACAAAAGCCATCTGTAATGTAGCCATGAACCCCAAACCACAGTCTGGCACAGACAAAGCCATTAAATGTTTCCTATTTATTTCCGTTGGTTGGGATTTTTCAGTCACCATATGGAACCTACTGCATTCCAGTCTATCCAATGCACACTGTTTTTCTTACCAATCTTAAAATTCGTATCTGGAGAAATCCTGGGAAGGAAATCTGAACCACTGGAAGTTGAACTTGTTCCATTAGAATTTAGACTCCACAAAGCCTGGAATGGTGATTTGTGGTTTAAATGCTTTGGTGTAGATCCAGCAGCTGCACCTGACCCACTCCAGTCTGAAATCAGAGAGTGGAAGGCATAGGAACAAAATTCTGTATGAGTGTCACATCTCAAACAACCAGAGACCAGGGAGGAGAAAGGTCTGTGCTTGCTTCCTGTGCCATCCTTGTACCTGCCCTGGAGCCAAGGATCCTGATGTTCATTTTTATAATAATTTTGTCACGTTTGTGCAAGTGTGGCTGGATTCCACCAATTCAGTCTTCTATTTCCCCTTCAAGGACCCAATCTAGCAATACTAGTTTGATAAGGCCACACCAAAGAAGGCAGGAGGTACCCAAAGGAGAGGAATTGTGCCACACAACACTGAGCTGGCTCCTGCTCAAGGGAGAACACTCTCTCTGCTACTGAGAACATTTGTGCTGAATTCCCCTTCTGCAGATGGAAAACTGCCTATTCCTCAGCAGCACGTGATGCACAGGACTGTTGTACACAGAACAGATGTGTTAACACAGGATTTTTAGTCTGGTTTCCTGAAAACCAACTGATTAGGCTTCTTCTTTGCTATACCCATTCATAACATCAACTTATCCTGATAGACACACAGAGTTATTCAGTTCTTCCACGTTTCTGTGAAAAATCTGCATCACTGGGGTAGCCCAGAATAAGCCATAGCACATGTTATTTCTTGCTGACCTGGCAGATAGCAGAATCTTAGAATAATTTAGGTTAGAAGGGACCTTTGGAGGTCTTGACTCCAGCCTCCTGCCTAGAGTTGGATCAGGTTATCTGGCACCTGTCCAGTTGAATTTTGACTCTCCAAGGAGAGGGACTCTCTACACCTCCTTTCTGGGCCACTGTCACTTGTTTAACTACCCACATCATGGAAATATGTGCTTCCTTATAAATAATCTTAATTTCCATCACTATGGCTTGTGTCCAGTGCCTCTTGTCTTCCTGCTGTGCACCTCTAAGAAAACTCTGTCTCTTTTCTATAACCACCTCTCAGATATCCAAAGAGAGAAAAACATCTCCCTTCTCCTTCCCAGCTCATGTACATAAAAAATAGCTACTAGCATGCCCAATATTCTGCCCAAATTTCAGAGTTTCAGCTTTATGAAGATTGGAAAGCCACCAAAAATACGGCTCACATAAGGGAACACTGAATGGCATGTGAGAACAGAACTACAGACCAAGCTGAAATTTTTTTTTGGAAATCTGCAGTTTTTACTGCATGCTGTCAGCTCATCATCATATCACATGCAGAAAGGCTATTGAGGGAAGCCTTATTTGTTAATGTAGAACAAATATGACACCAGCACCAGCAAAGACCTACAAGTCAAGCTAAACAAACCCCCTCAGTGCTCACCAGAATAGTTACTCAGATGGAATCTTCCCCAGCAGAAGTGCACTCGGCACTGCTTCACTACCTCATCCTTCAGTAGGCAGTGAAACACAAAGATAAAGAACCCTAAGGAAGCAACAAGAGAGATTAATGGGTTTTCAGGTGTATTCTCTGACCTGCTGCCCCTTTCCTAAGCATTTGGCAGGCCCCTGATGTATGTTCTGTATTGGCAGGAAGGTGATCCCTGGGCACACACTGGAATCTTTAAGGTCCCTTCCAACCCAACACGTTCTGTGATTTTATGATCATGTTGGCCCAGAGTTGCACTGAGTCCTTTGTTCATATCAAAGGCTGATAGGAAGAGGTTTCTGCAGATTTGTTATAAGAATAATTTGCAAGTCACTGTGGGTTCCATCAACCATTTTTATACCCAGATGAAAAGGATTGTGCCAGCTGCCAAAGAGGTGCCTTTATTGACACCTGTGTTTCCAAGGCATGAATTCATGTCTTTAATAGTCTAACTATCACAGCAGTGCTGTCTAAACAACACTGTCATCTTACTGCAATGGAGCTTTCCTTCTAAAATAGCTAAACTCTGTAATACAAAAGCTCTCCTCTTCCCCCATGCTTGAATTACAAATTTATTTCTATTCCACAATTCCAAATTGTTGTATTTATAGCATTACTCCATCCAGAAATTACCTTGCAAGGTGTTAAAAATGCTGAAGAGATACAAGAAAAATATCCTCACTGCTCCCCAGGCAAAAAAGGCAAAGCCCCAAGTTAAGCCCAAAAGGAACATCAAGCTGAAAGCTCTTTTGAGGTCTTGGAGAACACCTGGTTTGAAGAATTTTGATCTCCTTTGTGTCCGTGTTTTCACAGAGTGGATTTGAAGGAGAACAGTGATGAACATGGTTGTATTTGTCAAAAATATTAAGAAGAAATAGGCCACAACAGAGATGTAGAACACTACATTGTCCTGGATCCAGCAGCTGCAAGAAAGGGAGGTGTGTATTCAGTAAGGAGTTTGTGAAACTCAGGAAGCCTGGTTCCCAAAATATTCTGTGTGGTTCCCCAACCTCTAGTTAGGGGCATTCCCTAACACCCATTATTTTAACCCAGAGAGGACATTCATAGAATCTCTCTACTTGCCTTTTTTTATGGATGTTATGGAAATTCAGTAACTTTGGAACATTAATATTTCTGCCAAATTAAGATAAACCTGACATGATTTCACAACTTAATAGGGTATACACACACAAAGACACACTGCCTTAGGAAAACCAAGTTAAATATGACTTAATTATGAGTCTAAATAATAGTATACCATTCGTTAGCTTTTCCTTAGACATAAATTAGTGAATTTTACTGTCTTTTTGCTAATGATGGGTAACAATTTTCCCTCTGAGGTGTCACAGGGGCGTGTTGCCTCTCTGATGGGATAGAATTCAAATATTCCAGGTAATCTTCACCAACAAGTGATCAGATTGTGCTAAATAGAAAGCAGGTGAAAAAATTGAGGCATTCTTTGCTGTAAAACCATTTTAAAAAAAGGATGAAAGGATGCAGTGTTTTCCCACTGGAAAAGAGAGGAGGCTGAGATGATTTAAATAAAGGAATTTGAAATTATGATGAGACAGTGATGCGAATTTACTTAAAAAAAAAACAACCAGAAGCAAATGTGCAAAATACTTGAGCAATTATTGTGCCTTTAGAAAGACAGAACATGCAGGAACCAGAACATGCAGGAGCATATACAAACATCCCATCAGACTGAGCTAATGTCATGTAAAGAAAGGGATTTCACAGAAAATAAAAATAGAGTTGACTGGCAGAAGCCCTCTCTGTCCTCAAGCCCAGTTCACTGATGTGAGAGTTACTCCATGAAGTAGCCATGCATCCAAAATGATCCAATGAACCAGAACCACTAAAAGGAGAGGGTAGAGATGGAGAGAAAAGACAAAAGCAAGAGAGAAATTGTTGCCTTCTGGTTATTCCTTGTATCTTTAAGATACTTTAGTGACCATCAAAAAGCTTAAAGCATTATACTTACAAGTTGCTATAAGGATTGCTCTCAGACTGGGACCCATTGCCATAGGAGTCTTTATTTATAATGAGCACAAGAGTAATTACAATAGCTGGTATTCCTAATGTGGAAGGCAAGGAAAAAAGAAATATTTTGATTAAAAAGAAAAAAATGGAGAATATGGAAAGATGTCAGATAATCTCTGATGAGTAATTAAAGCAGACGTGCATCTTAAGATCAAACCCTACCCCCAAGAGCTCTTTCTGAAATAAGTGTAATTAAATGTGTGGCATGGCAGGTCTAATCTCCTTATTTATGTAAATTACAAATGAGTAGGCATAAAAATATCTGTGTTTGCAAAATGTTTGTGTGTTCAAACATCTCCAGAAGGGATCCAATCTGGCAAAATAAATCCAACTGATTATTACAAAAGCTGAGTGTCAAAAGATAATCACACCACAGCATTTTATGTTAAGAGCTTATAGAGACAGACATTTTCCAGGCAGTTTTATCAGTCTTCCCTTCCATTCATTTCCCATTTCCCATATTTTTTTCAGTTCTGGCTTTTCTGTGCAGAACAGCTGCTGCCAACAGCACCATCATGGATGGCTGCCCCTGAGAACAATTGTGTGTGACATCAGATCTGGGGATAGAGATGATGATACTCTGCACACTATTCAGGAGCAAAAAAACCCCTTTAAAATAGCATCTAATAATACAGACCAAATTCTGCTCAAGGTCAGTGCCTCTGATAACACCTTTTCCAACTGCTGAACCAGCATTTGGGCTCTGTTTGTCATGTTTCTCCCAAACAAGTCTCTGATGCTTGTCCAGGAAAGCCCTCAGGAGAGCAGTGAATGAAAGCCAAATCCACCCTGTGTGGGGGACTCATGAATAAAATGCCAGGTAAGGACACAAGGCCTGAAGGAGATAAATCACCCCAGTGCAAGGGTAAAGGCTGTGGGCAGCTCATACTTCCCCAGGCACACCCACTGACCTGATAAATCATCCTGTAGAAGCAAAGGGGCAGGAAAGCAGTTCCTTACACTCACTTTCACCTTTCAGTTACATATGGCTGTGCAGGGAGCAACAGGTACTTCCTGCTAATGTCTCCCTGCACAGAAGAAATTTAATTTGAACCCGCCTGGGAGAAGAGATCCATCCTTACAGCTCCAGGTGTGCATCACATTTCTGCTACCTCCGTGTCCTCACTTACTTTTGCAAATATGCCCCAATCTTAGAGAATATGACAAGCCAAGAAGTGGAGAAGAAATCAGCCTACTTACCCCAGCCAGCAATGCAGCATTTTAGGATGTACTTTGGGACATAAACATTGAAAACTTTGACAAAAGCCAAGTAAAAGTGAACAGACTCCAGGCACATCCATGTGAAAGATGCAAGAAGAAAATAGTGAAGGAGTGTGGCCATGGTGATGCAGAGGCCTGGCTGGGTGAATGAGGACAGCCAGGAATTGGTGAGGAAGACCATGTTCAGCATCAGCAGTGCAGCACAAAGGTTGAGCAGGATTTTGGAAGGGTTATCTCTCCGCAGCTTCCTAAAAAAGAAGGGGGAAGTCCACAAGGTTATTGCTGCATCATCCAATGTACAGTCTCCACACAGAATATTTCAGATTCTTGACATGATAGCTTACCCATGCTCATGGGTAAACTTATGAAATGACAGAAATTTTTACTTTTTACAGACATTTTCCTGTGAGGGTGGGGAGGCCCTGGCACAAGAGAGGCTGTGGCTGCCCCATCCCTGGAAGTGTCCAAGGCCAGGTTGGATGGGGCTTGGAGCAACCTAGGATAGTGGGAGGTGTCCCTGCCCATGGCAGGGGGTTGGAACTAAAGGACCTTTAAGGTCTCTTCCAATCCAAACCGTCCTATGATTCTGTGAAATTTAGGAACATAGAAATTGCTGAACAGTTCAGACTGGTACTTATATTAAAGAACTAAGTATTTGAATCCCTCTAATTTCACCAGTCAGAGGTCAAAATAAAGCAATATTTATCCTATCATCTCTCAATCTTCCCCCCTGTGCATCACAGCATCAGATATTAGCAAACATAGTCGCTGCAAATCAATTATTGCTAAAATATTAAAAATGATGTAAGAAAAAGGATCAGACTTACTCAAGGGTTAGATATGTCACCAGCGTTATTCCCAGAAAAAGGGAAGAAGCACCACATCCTGCATAGCTTATCAGAGTTAATATATAATCATGTGTGACATCTATTTCTGCCCGGGCCAAGTCCTGTTCACAAGATAAAAAAAATCACCGTTTTTTGCCACAACAGATTAAGAAAATTCCTTTCCACATTTTTGCATTGATAAAGAAATCAATTCCTGTTCAGCTTGCTGCTACTTTTGAAAGGTTTCCATTAATATTTGCATATGTTTCTCATTGTATAGTTCCACAGAATATCCAAACTAGAAAATATACGCAGTATTTAAAGTACACACCAGTAAGTTGTGAAGCTAGGAAAGCTGTCCTGCAGAAACTGCAAATTCAACAAGGATCTCAGGATCCTGCCAAAATTATTCCTCTGGGAGCTTGCTTTGTAGGAGAAACTACTTTGTTTCAGTGGCAGCTGCCACGCTTGGGAACTGCACAAACCTGCCAAATGTCTTAGAGCATGGGAGGATCCTCCCTGTCCAGAAAACATCCCTTTGCAAAACCAGCCTGGAGACTGGGCCCTGCTACTGCACAGCTGCTGGAGGAATATTGACAGGATTTCGTTGTTCCCTGATGCAGTTTCTCTTCTATTTGGTGAAACTTTGAACCTCAGACTAGTAACCTGCATCTCTGGTGTTGAATACTTGTAGCTGTGCTGGTTACTAAAGTGGCAGTGAGAGGTGTGATCTTAAAATCAAACTGAATTCTCTTCACTTGAATGGGAACTTGAGCAAGTGTCTGAACCATCTAAATTCCTTCCTGTAAAGTCACATTTTTACTCCCAGGGAGGGCTTTTGCCTCTGCTGGAGAAGTGTAATGCTGACCTCTAGGGGAAGCATCCAAAGGCAAAGGTGGGGCCTTACCCCATCCTGTGGGCTGTATCCTACTGGGATTAGACAATTTTAATCTACTCACTTTGCTTAGAACTTGCCTATCACTTTGCCTTTGTTGCAGCCCATTCTCAGGCAGTTGTCTCAGCTTTTGACACTTTACTTTTAAAGGCAGTTTTCTATGTATGACAGAGAAAAAAGAGCTGATAGATAATGGCATCTCCCACATTGTATTAAACTTCACTATCTGATGGAGTATAGATAAAACTTTCCAAAAGATGTAATGTCATTAGTTGCCACAGGCAGGTAATAAATTTACAACAGTATTTCCAACACAGTAAATAACACATTAAGGTTGATTAAGTTACATGGCAAAGAAGTACAAACTACATCTCTAAAATGAAGTTGCCTTGAAGAAAGTGACATTTAGAGGACTTCATATCATTAAATTATTATAACTGTTTTATTTGTTATTACTGATTTTGGCAGAATTGCAAATATCTAACAGCTTGTATAGATATGAATCTCTCATCTTTCCCCAAAACTAGAGATGACTTTGTTTAGTGCCATGGGACTTTTTGGGAGATGATTCACAGAGTACTTACCAGTAGGACTCCAAAATGGGTAAGATGGTTACAAAAACAGATTGTGTAATTCATATCTGTATATTCCATTTCACACCCCAATGTATTCCAACCACCCAGTCCATCTGTGTAATAGAGAAAAAGGGATTTTTAAGTAGAGTTAGTCATGCTCAGTCATTTATAGCTTTGCAGCAAACAGGGTGTGTGAAGATGAGCTCAAGTTAGTACAGATTGCAGGGTCATTTAGCAGCACACAAGTGAGATTTCACACAGGAACACATCTTCTGTAGTTGCCTGAGAACCTCAAAATTTGGATGAAAGCCTTTGGTGGAATGAAGAAATATTTAAAGTAATTTACATGTCTGTACATATAGAAAGCAAGAAGAACTTAGTGCTGCGTTAAATTGTGCTGCAGGATGTGGAAACTCAGAAGATACATGTGCAGGGCAGAGGATTTGTTTAGGCAGAGTGTAGCACTGAAAAAGCCAGATCTTCCCTGGAAAGACTGAATTTAGGACCCTGTTTATGTGATGTGTATGACATACTCAGAATCTAAATTTCTGATGTTAAAAAATATGTGTTATAACCCTAATAATTGCAGAGCAAACCTCTCCCATGTGCTCTGAGTTAGCCCAATACACAGTTCTCTCCCTGTGGTTGTTGACTGTCTGATCCATATTCAAGGCATGACCTCAGCAAAGCCCCCACTGACCTCCCTGAAGTAACTGTGAGAATTCATTTGACATTTCATTGCATTTCTGCCTTTGTCTTAGGCTAAGTCTTCATACTTGTGTAGCTGCAGCACTGTACAATGCCACACACGTGTCCCCAGGGATAACACACACTACTGAGGTATCAACATCAACACAAAGCAGCAACACAGACCCTACAGGGCAGTCTCAAAGCTTCAAGGTGCAACATCAAGGAGCCAAAGGCTGCTGGGGACAGAGCAAGCGTGGCAGCTCAGTAAATATCACTTACTGTTCTTCCCAAAGTCCCAAAAGACACAGTGCACTGCTGCATTGCCCTGGAAGCAGAGAAGAGGAGGCTGTGACATTTATTCAGTACGTCTGCACTGCCTGCACTTGCATCTTGCCTCGAATTGGGGTGTATAACTAAGGCAGTTGGATCTGATTTCCCCTGCAGTGCTTGACAGAAAAGCCCACTGGTGTCTGATTTTTTGCATGGTGGTGCTGCAGTGGGTCTGTGGGTCAGTGGAGATGCCACGAGGTCAGGGGCAGCTGGACACCAGGGCTTGGGGAGCCAGAAGGGGTGTTGGCCATCTCATCCATGGCACTGAACCAGCAGAGTCCAAATTTTTGCCTTTCCCTTCACCAAGGGAAATCCTGGGAGTCTGTGATTTTCCCAGCTTTACCAGTATCTTTCAATACCTTGTAGTCTTTTAAGGACAGCAGAAAATCTGACAAATTGTCCAGCACAGAATGATTCTTGTGTCTCATCTCATTGGCTTCATGTGGTGCCTGAGATGTCACACCAAATTACTGATGAAATTCAAAAGTTATGACTAAGACCTGGAATAACAACCTGAGATTTTATACAATTTAAAAAAAAACCCAAAACCCAAGAAATCTTTGTTTTAGAATTTCAGTGATTCCTCTGAAACTAGGCAGGGAAGACATGTAAGAGCTGAACAGATGTAAATAGATATTCAATGCAATGTTTTCTCTTGGGAACATTCTAGTTTATTACTCATAATAGTGCAGCAAACTTTCCCAAGGCACAAATTAATTTACTATTATTATTATTATGTCATTAACAAAGTTTAATAAAGCACAGAGTTTACAGGAAGCCAGCCTAACAGATAAGCTGCTAAGATGTGTGACCTGTAGACTGTCAAATATAATTAGGCAGAGAGCCAAAGATGTAGGTTTGGTTGATAACTCATTAAATATTTAATTAAGATAATTTTAAAAGGTCAAAGAAAAAATCTGAGAGATGCCAGATGGCCTGGTGGAGTGAAAATGACAGAAGAGAGGGGATATCTAGATGAAATTTCAGAGTATATATTTGCTAGAACTGAAAGGAAAGAGCATATCACCATAAAAGCTGCATTTTCAAGCTCTCATTAACTCGAGCTTTAATCAAATTAATTTTATTGAATAATTTGTTCTGCCCTGGGTTTGTAATATATTCATGTGGAGGCTGAACCTTAAACACTGGCAACATAGAAATGCTAAGGTGAAACTCAATCAACAAGTTTGACCTGTGCCCATTTAAAAATAAAATAAACTTTAGTTTTGAAACATCATTTTGCAACAAAGCAAAGCAAATTAATCTTGAAAACATCTTTGCAACACCCCGTGGTTTTTTTAAGTTTCTCTCTTTTGGTGGCTAAAGCAATTTGGCAAATTCAAAGCAAAAATAAATCATTTCAGTTCAATACAAAACTTGCAATTTTTTAGCAAATAAGCTATTCCTTGAAAAAAGATTGTCCAGATAATAACAAGGAAACAACGAAAATGTCTTGTGCTGCTAAGCATGGCTTAGAGTGGAGACACAAGCTTTAGAAACCTGCAGGAATTTATAAACACCTAGGTTTGTGTGGTCTGTCAACGTTTGGGTTGCTGTAACATGGAGAGGTCAGGCAGCAAAGTGTTTCAAGCTTATTTTTCCTGTTCCCAGTTTATTGTAAGGGTGAGGGAAATTGGCTTCACCTGCCCCTGATGAAAGGAACAGGTCCTACCGTGTTCTGGGTTATGTGCTGGAGAGTAACAGTCACAGGCTCCTTAAGGTTCTGAATTGATGCATTTTCAACACTGGCACTGACAACGTAGGTGTTCAACCTCTCCATCGTTAGACTGTCATCCTGCAGTGGAAAAACACATGCATGCAAAAAGAATCCAACCCCTTCCCTACTTCCATTTTATTTAATTGTATTTCTTGGAAATGGAGATCAGCTAAACTCCATGGGATGCCTGCTGCAATTTAGCTACTTGCTACTTCATTAGAAAATGTCATTAGCTGCAGTTCAGGGACAGTCTCCACATCAGCTGAAGCAGAACTGAGTTTCAGATGCATCGGCTGGATTGAGAAAGCTCTATAATAGTTTCAGTACATTTAAACATCCAGTTGTACATCATTAAGCTCATTAGACAGTAGACACAAATGAGAGTGCTTCTGTGTGAAAAGTATTGCTCAGTGCCCTGTATTGAGCCATCATCCCAAAGAAATGTCTCTCTTTTAAATTATACCCACCCCTCCTCCAGTTAAGAAAATACAATAACTACTAGAATAATCCTAAATGCTCCACAGCAGTGCTATTACTTTAATGGAGACATAAATCTTGAAGTTATTTTCATGATGTTTGGCATATCCTATGCATGGTCCTTCAGCAAGAGCTTACTATCAGAGGAAGGATAGGGTATATTCTTTTCCTGCATAACAGAAAGATTAGAATAACATCAGCTACAGAAAAAGAACAGAAAGTCTGAGGTCTACAGACACCTCTCAGAGCTACCTTGCTACAGAGTTTTGCTGCCTGAGTACATTTTCCCTGCACATTCCTCCATCACTGTGATGGCAAATGTGCCCAGAACAGACAACACTGCTGGAATTTCTTCTGTAGGCCCTGAGAACAGCTGAGCCCATTCCTGCTGTGTGAGGGTTTGGTGGGAGTCATAGTTACCCCAAAGAGTGAAGTAGTGCCAAAAAACTTAAACTGGATCTTCGAGTGTTTGTCTGGGTCAGAGTGCTCGATCCCTAGGAAGTCCTTCAGGGATTTTGGCAAAAACACTGAGGCCAAGGCCGTTTTGAAAGGGGTTTCTTGCACATTGACCTGCAGGAGAGAGATGACATGGTCAGAGCTGCAGTCCTCAGGTCAAACACACAACAGGACAAAGGAGCAGGAGGATTGTCTGGTTTGGTCAGTGGTTCCTGAGGTGATACTTTGCTCTCACCTGGAGATCCACACCTCTGTTGTAGGAGGTAATGCCAAAGGCCAGTCCTCCAAACATGCTGGGATCTGGACGCAGCACCAGCAGAGCCAGGGAAGTGGATACGACCGACATGTTTCTGTCTGTGTAAGTCACCTCATAGCCTATCTCCTCAGTTGTCTGCAGGATACTTTAACAAAAACAACAGCAAGAAAAAAAAATATATATCTTGAAATGTTCTCCAGCCTTCATAACACACATCCAGGGGACAATCAGGTAAAATCCTCTGCTCTGATTTATGATCACAAGGAGCAGAATGGGTCCATTTTGGAGTAGATGGCATTTTGCCTGCACAGGGTCAGGTGATGGGAAGCAGTTGAGTTAGCAAGTTTCAGTGAGCTGAAAAGTCTGGCAGGTGGAAGATAACCCCCCTCCAAGGACCACACAAGGTGGTTCTGGGAAGACCTGAGTCAAAATTCACACCCAGTCAAATACTGCACTTCACCTGGAAAGCAGTAACTTGTAAAATCTGCTAATTTGACTACTTGCAACCATCTAATTGTACCCTCAGGTAAAATATCACAACCAGAATAAGTTAGCCTGCAAGGAATCTCTGGAAGTCTGTCCCCCAACTCCCCACTCCGTGCTCTAAAGGCAGGGGTGCTGCTCGGGCTTATCCAGTAAAACTCTGGTTATCTCTGAGGACAGACATTTCTGGGCCTTACTATCAGTGAGATTTTTTCTAAGTAGACAGAAAAGTTTGGAATCTAAAGGAAGCAGCAAGTTAGGGTTGTTTAATACTCATGGGCATTAAGAGTCAGAGACAGCTCCATGTCTTGTTTGGCTCCCTTAAGGCTATTCAGCACTATGCAAGGAGGGATAAAACTCCATTGAAAATATGAAAGACAGCTGTCCCTGACCAGACTGAAGGAAAACCTTCCTGTCCTTTGTCTGGCATTACCTTCATGCATCATCAATTCCAGACACACCAGGACCCCCACGGGATCCTTTCAGCCACAGCTGCCCTAGAGCTGCAAAGATTGGAGTTCAGCTTCCTCAAAAATACCAACTCTATCTCCATTAAGGATCAAGAATATCATCCTTGTCCTTAAAACCTTACATTTCATGGGAGGAGAATTCAAAGCAATGGATATTTCCCTTGAAAACCCCAGAGTTTATTTGAGAAGGCAGAGGTGGTGAGTGCTGGCAGCTATCACAGCCTCCACTCCACACACTGCAGTGTGAGAGGCTTGGAAGGGAGAGCACACAGCCCAAAGGAGCACGATGCTTTCTTCCTGACAGATTTCTAAGCTATTTTTGGCTACTCCTCCCTGTGGACTCCTAGTTTGGAAAGGCAATGCCAAGTTGTCCACTGCAAACAACTGGGCTGTGGCATGATCATGCTCCATCCAGAACTTTGGTGGAAAGTAGATTTTTCTTGGTTTTAATCTTTCTTATTAAAATATTGCTTTACAGGAAATGAAATAGAAAATTGCAGACAGGTCAAGTCTTTAAAATAAGAGATGCTGAAAGACTTTTTATATGATGAACAGAGCATCTCTCACACTGTTGGGTAGTGTTGGCCAGTGTAAAGTAGAATAAACGTTCCTGTGTGAAGCCTGAGAAGAGGGTACTGCCCAAATCAGAAATGGGTGAACTCTGTGTCCTTGCATCTGCCCTTGTCAAGGTTGGCAGCAGTGTTCTGCACAGCACCCTGCTCAGCAGCAGAAGCCAGACATTCAAAACCAGATAGTTGTGTTACCTTTAAGATTTTGAAGGAGAGAGGTATTTTTAAAGCTACCTGGCAACCTCGATTTCAGCACTTGGAGAACCACATAATGGATGTAGGATCCTAAATGTAGGTTTTGGAATCTAACATTGAACAGCTGTGTTTGAATAGTCTTTATCAGCACAGGTAGAGAGTGGAGGAGATTTGTGTCTCCAGGCTGACTTCACTGCTGAGCCACAAAGATCTCCTGTGAGAGGAGGTGGCAGCTGGGCAGTCCCTGCTCTGCCTCCAGGCTGGGGTACCCACAGAGAACAATGCTGTGGTGGTGACTTCTGCAGAACTGCTTCTGGTAAAAGCACCTTTGACAACACAGTAACCAATTTCTGCCGCTGAGAACAACAAGCATGTTTAAGATCCAAGTACAGAAATTGCTGACTCCTGTAGTGATATTTTAATAGACTGAATTAATTACTCCATGGTACCATTTTAGTTTAGGAAGCCTCTTCTGGGCCAGCTATCTTACTTACCTATTGGTTATTTTTCTAATGTTCTGATCTTCTACTTCTTGCAGCAAAATATAGTCCAGTATAGACAATAAATTCTCTGCGAGGGTCACACTCACATCTCCAAGCTGTACAATATCAGAAATTTTACTTGAAATGATATTTAGCTCTTCCACATCCAGTGTTGCATCTGGCAAGAGGTATAAAATATGCTGTACAACATCTTGTGCATTGTCTGAAAAAAAGGAAGTACAGATGTGACATAGTTATCTGTCTGGCTGTACAGCCACATGTCTCTGTGTTAAATGCAGGAATTAATCTGCTTCTCTTCTCTTTCTACATGGTCATAATTCTCCTGATCTATTAAAAAAATATGTCCTAAGAATAAGTCAATTAGACCTCAACATATCAATGAAACTGGCAAAAACTTCAAAGTAAAACCTGGATGTCTCAGATCATATTTTAACGGAAGAAAATAATATACTTCTCACGAGAATATTGTCACCAGCTTTTGGATTTATAAATACTACCTGTAAATAATATTTAGCTTTAACTTTGGTCATGTTTACAAGCATTTGTGAGTTCCAAATCACACAAGATCCTCCCCAAATGCTGCTTAGCTGGTACAGCAGCAAAAGCAAATTCTGAATGGTATCATTTACAAAAATGTGTTTGCCATTCACCATCTCACCATCCTTCTATAATTTTTTTATAGAAGCTCAGTTTTACACCCTGGGAATCAGACAGACTGTGTGCAATTGCAGATATCCTTCAATGATCTGTTATTTGATGTGCTGCTGAGGAGGTGGATAAGCTATGGTATTGGGTTTGTTCACCATTCAAACAGCTTACACTGTTTGGCATAGCCCAGAAAATATATGACCAGGTGGTAAAGTTCACCTGGTTCATGAACTACAGCACCAACTTTTCAATTCCAGACACTGATTTGTGTTTCTTTGTATGAGGTATTATGAACTACTTTGATGTGGTAACAGAGAGAGTATAAACAGGCAAAACCTGCCACATTACTCATTGGTTATTTGCTTAGTTCTAAGTCTAAGTGTAGGATCTGAGACAAATCTTCAAAGTGATAGCTAGAGAATTTTGAAGCATCTGCATAATTCACTGACATTAAAAACACTTTAAGATGACCAGGTGAGCAGGATACACTGAAAACAACCTTATTGCTTCTGTTCTTCAGATATCCATCATAAGCATCATCTGAGTACAACTATTTTTACCGGGACTCACTGTGTCACTGAAGTATCTGGTGCCTTACCTTCTGTTATCTGGACATCTTGGAGGTCTAAAATATTATCTGGAAGGTTTTCCATTAATTTACATTCAGTCATGTTTGGTTTCTTCCAAAAAGCTTTCTCAAGTTCAATGCTAATTGCACTGAAAAATGAAAACAAGTATATTGTTACAGGGAAAAATAAATAATAATGATGTTCCTCCTCACATTTCCCACTCAGGTAACTAAGAATGTAATTCATTGGCCCAACTTTAAGTGGACTTCCAAGTCAGATCTGACCTAGCACTCCTTCAGCAGAGTGGGAGCAGAGCCCAAATGCCAGAGCCATTTGAAATGCACCTGAAGGTATTGGAGGGAGTGAGCCATGAAAGGATGGCACAAAATACTACAGTGTTTGTGTTTCCCCTCCCTGCCCAAGCAGAAAGTCAGGTCCCTGCAGCTTTGGCTGTCTCTCACTGCAGGTGATGGGAACAATGCCATACTCCCTCTTCCTGCAGCCCATGCTGGACCAGCCCTGTATCCTTTGCATCTTCCTTGGCAGGGCACTGCCGTGTGCCATGACAGACTGCCATCTGGTTTACCATCTCAAAGCCTGCTGCTCCCCTCTGTTTCCCATGGAAAAACCAAAACAAGATGATCTTGTCTCTCACCAGCTCCTCTGAGCAGACTGTAGAGGGTTTTTCCTGCAGCTGACCTCTGCTTTGGAGTCTGGACTTGTTAGTGGCCAGGAATAATTCCCCTTGTATGTTGTGCGTGAAAAGTTTTCCGGACAATCCATTAGCTCTGAGGAGGAAACACATAAAAGCTCTTTAAAAAGATTTAATAATCAAAAAAGAAGAGCCTCTTGACACCCAGGGACCCTCACTTCCAGATGGGAATGAGCTGTAATTTGCAGACTGCACAGGAGTATTTTTCAAGTTTACTGTCTGAAAGAAAACATTTCGTTTAAATATTTCATCTTTTCTTCTACAATCTTTTCCTCTTTTGTTTGACAAGGTCACTTCTCAGGTACAGTGTTAGTTTCCAGCATCACAAACCATATTCAATGACAGCACATCCTGCAGGCTTCTCTAGAAGGTGCTTTGACACTGCCCCTCATTATCCCAACAATGTCTTTCCTCCAGGCTTGTAGGTTTTTTGTTTGCAACTGGTATTTTGTAAGTTGTTGGTATAAAATGTGGGTTTGAATTTCAAGTATGATCTGTCAGCTCTTATCTCTGTAAAATACTTCTGTATTTTAAGGAGCAACAGCGATTGTAACCAAACCAACAAAGTAATTATTTGGCATCTGAGGTTTGGTTCAACATGCACAGGCATTAAGTAAATTGCAGTGAGTTTGGTTTGTGTTTGACTTTGGTCTCTCTGGAACACTGGCAACCAGCAGGAACTCCTGGATTTGTAGCTGTATCAGCCTGACTTTGCCTTCATTGCAAAGGTGCTCAGACCTCTCTGGGCGCCAGGATTCCAGTTTTAACTTATCTCCATTTGTCTGGAACCCAAGTTTTTGATCTTGCTGTCCTTGCACGATGTTCTACATATAGTGCATCAGATGAGGTCAGTCTGGCTACTTGTAAGAGTGTTTTCTATCCTAACCTCTCCACAAAATATAAATTTGATAAAACACTTGCAACCAGAATTACAAAACATGTGATTTCCAATGATGTTTTAGCAAAAAATTACCTATTGACTTTACAGCTACGTCTTCAGATTTCACATACAAGGATAATGGTCCCTCTTTGTATGTGCCATTCAACAGCTGCTTGATCCTGAGACTCAGCACTTCTTGCATTTCCAGGGATATGGCCTTTATAATGGCCTTACAGATGTAGCTACAAACAGAATACACAAACAAGGCTGACATATTTGGAAGAATTCAGAATTGTAAGTGGCTACAAAATTAAGGAGTAACCCAGAAAATTCTATATTGAATAATTTATGAACACATTTTGTTCACCATAAGTGCAATCCTATGGTGAATGTCACCAAATGCCACTTCTAATGTACACTAGTGTCTTACCACTGGAAATACTTCCTAAAGTAGAAATTATTGGGAATACAAGTACAAGAATCTTTTTATAGTTTCACGGTAAATATTTCTAAAGGTTTCTTAGTCATGTTATCTTGGCAAAGAAACATCTCTGTCACAAATAAGTGTTTTTCAATAATGTTTAAAGCTTGGAGTCAGCCAGTCATATAACAATGAGGGTGCTTGAGGACCCCTGTGGCTCCCTAGAAAACTGAGATCTAACTAATCATTTTCAGTACCTCTGGTGAATTCCAGCTTTTTCTCCTCAGAACAGCTTTGTGCTAAGTAACTGTGCTTGCTGACTCTAGAAGGTTTGGAAAGACTGTACCTGTCTTTGAGTGGCTTCAGACATGGCAGAAAGATGCAAGAAGCCATGAGTGGATCACCTCAATGGACCTCTAATTTAACTGAGGGCTAATGAGTGACATTCCCTTAGAGCTGGGATGTTTCAGTCGTTTCCAATTCACTCCTGTCTCCACACAGTTGCTCCCCTTTCCATGTGGCCTTTCTAAACCATTTGCAATCCCTTGAAGTTGATGGGAACCAGCTCTCCTTCCTCCTGGCCTGAGGTAAGAAGGCAATTAGGATTTCCTACAGAAGAGGTGCAGGATTGCCCTGGTCTCCCCCGTGGACACTGTCCACTCACTGTCCTGGCCCCAGTGAAGGACACTGCTCACAGTGCAGCACAAACCTCACAGCTTGCCATGGGAGCACTTGCAATCTCCCAGGATTTGGGGTATGAGATGGAAACCCTGGATGCTCAAATACATTTCCCCAAGTCAAGCATTCCTCCATGTGTGCCTTTTTGTTCACTGAAGCTCAAACAGCTGTGGAGGGGTATAATTCCTCCTCACCCTAAAAATGAAGTCAATATGAACTATGGAAATCCAGTTCATAACCCTGGGTCTTACCTTTGTGACATCTGCTTTACCTTCCCCTTCAGTTCACATAGAAAGACACAGAAAATTAGAAGCTGGTTAGAATCAACTGGCACAAATTGGATTTTTAGGAAAGCAATCAGCAGAAATTCAGCGTGCTCATTAAAACTGAGCCTGTTGCTTTTGTTACTGGAACCCAACTCCCTAGAGCAGCCTTTATTTTACTGTACTGCTAAAGGTCCACCAGGTTAACTTAATAATTTCAACAAAACACAATACTATCAGAATTTAGACCCTGCAACCACTATATCCTCTATGCAGAGACAAGGAAAACTAAGTTCTTAAATCCAAAAATAACAAATTACATACATGAGTCGTCCTATAGGCACTGCTTTGTGGATAATTACCCCTGCAAGTAAAGAGGGTAGAAAAATTATTTCACAGTGTGCAACTATAACATGCCCCATTCTGCCATCACCTAAAATAGCTTCTGACCACAACAAGCCAGACTTTGTGGCAGAGAAGTCATCTTGAATTCAGCATAGATATATCTGCAGAAATCACCGAGACCAAATGTAACAGAGATGCACCCTGACAAAAAACTCTTCTTCCAGAATGGGACCCACCCTTCCCTTAAGCCTTTCTGAATTGGATCCATCCCACATGAACCGTGCAATGTGCTACTGTATTGTCACTAGTAAAGCAAGCAGTAACTGTGGAAGTCAGTGAAGAAAGCAGGAAGTCAAAATAGGCATAAAAGGACAAAACTCCATGTCTGTACAAGTGATACTTCTAGAACTTGCTAAAATATCCCTCTCAGCTGCTCAAAGTTTGGATATGAACACAGCTGGAGTGGGATAAAAGGTGTGAAACAGGGGAGGTCGGTGCAAGAAACCATTGTTTCTAAGCAGGGTTTTGGAACTATAGTGTGTTTTCATTAGACACTGACACACAGGATCCAGTGTGAACCTAGACAGCCCTCAGAGCTCTGTGACCCCCAGACTCCTTTGCACTCACATGTAAGCACTAAATGAGGCTTCAGCAACACTAATGTGAGTGAACCCTGCAGGTACCAGCACTTTGCCCTACCTTCCATCCCCTGCTAGTACCAATTTCTGTGCTTTTGGGATAGCCTGGATGCCACACCAGATACATCAGCCCATCAGACTCACTGCTCACACACTGCAGAGGCAGCAAAGGTGCCTCTTGTCGTGAACCAATGTATGTGGGCAAAGGTGAGGTCTCAGTTTGGAGCAGCTCCTTGCCTTGCATTGGGCAGGACAAATATTTTCAGGTGAATGAGCCCAATGAACAAGTGTGGGTGTTCCACATGGTGGGAGTTGTGCAGACCTGGGGGTTTGGTTTCCACTCTTTTCACAGACTGATCGGTTGTGAAATGGGTATTTGTTGGAACCTGGCTGCTCAAAGGACAGAGGGTCAAGGTGACACCACTACACAGCCAGAGCCTTACCTGATTTTAAAGTTTGTCACAACAAATTCTTCTCCACTAAATATGATACTAAACTGGAAAGAAAACAATAATATTTTTATTAACTTGATTTAGCAATACTTTCTGTAGGCCTGCCTATTAAATTAGAATCCAATCAAAATTCTAAATCCTGATGAAAATGTCTCAGAATTTTTGTAAAATTTTGGCACTTTTCCCTTCCTTCAGAATTTCATTTTGTCCTGTCAAAAATTAATTGGATAACGTGGTTCTGAAACACCACAATATTGTTACATTAATGCTCATTTCTGTGTTTGCATTCTGTGCATTGGGGGTTAAACTAGATGACACTTCCAACCCTAACTATTCTAGGATTCTCCCAGCTGTCCTCATCTGATACTTGCTAGAAACACGAGAATGAGAAAAGCAAGCTACTCACCCAGTGTTCAAGAAGCTTCTTTGCATCATAATAATCAGGAGCTCTGTTGGTTTCGTAGAACAGAGAAAAGTTCATGTGAACATTAAAGAAGGTGGCTGTAAGGAGAGAACACAGGTGAGATGCATCCTTGCAGTTTCCACAGAAGGTGCCTGTTCCCCTTCCCACGTCCTCACCCCTCCGTAGAACCACAGTTGTGTTCCCATTCCCATGGGAACTAAAGCTCTTTGGGATATCCCAGACCACAGGTGTCCAAGGTTAAATTACTGCTGCATTGCTAGAAATTTTATAAAAGCTTAATGCCCCAGACACATGGGTTTGTTATCATGGCTTAACAGGTGAGTTGTGGTTCACACCTGAGCACTACCTTGGCTTTTACTGCCTGCTGAGAATGACAGGAGGTCTGCTGGCATGGAACACCTCTCTAAGCAGCAATGGCTCAAACGTGTGACTCAGCCTTAACGTGGTGTCAGTCAGTGCCAGTGATGACCATGACAGCACAGAAATGTCCCACTGAGCACTCACCTGGAATGGTACCATTGGCACCACTGGGCAGAGGTGACGTGGGCAGTGTCGGAGCCCTGGATGATGGTGCTTCCCTCCAGCCTGCTGGAAAGGACAATAAAAGGCCTAAGAATCCACAGTGGCAAAAGTGTAAGGAAGAGAATAGTCCAGGTGACAGAAGGTTTGAGTCCTTCAGCAAAGGCCATTGTAACAAGGAGCTGCTGTGGTTCCACAGACCTCTGTAGGATGAAGGCAAAGGGGAAAATACACCCACATGTGGTTTTTTTTATTTATTTCTTTAGAGATAACTACAGCATAACAAGGGAAAAACCAGAATTTGCAGGGTTTAGATCACAGGGAAGACCAGAGCATATGCACCATTATCTTTTTTCATTGCTCGTGCTGAAGAGCAGTTATTTGTGTTCCCTTTTTGCCCGTGTAAACTGTGCCAGCTTTCAGGAAAAGGCATTGGGTCACACACTAAGTGCTAACAGGTTAATAACATGCACTAATGCCTGTGATGGGAACACTGATATTCATGGTCTCTGGGTTAATGGTAACCCAGCATAATGATTTCCATTATAAATGTTGGCCATCCTATTTGTTGTTTTCAAAGCAAAGAATTACAAGAATTCACTTGTAGCTCATTTTCCTTGAAGTGAATCACCTTGTCCAACCAGATAGGATTTTTCATTTCACATGCAATCTGACACATCACCAGGCAGACAGGGACAAAACAGGTGATGTTTGTCACATGTACTACAGAAAATTGCAGTGAACTGAATCACTGTGTAACGTTACAGGCCTCGGTGCTGAAGGAAAAGCAGGATCACAACATTTTGCCCTAAAAATACTGTTTCCCTACCAGGCTGGTAATCTGTGTTTTTTGCTTCACTCACATGACTGTCAGAGACTTGACATTCTAGCTCTGACTAAGAGAAATAAACTAAACATGTGAATGCAAAGCCAAATGTCTATGAATAAGAGTGTGGTCAGAAATAAGCAGGATAACGCCATGCTTCATGAAACATTGTTTTCTCTACTGTACTTCAAGGTAAGGAGACTCACCCATGCTTAAAATATAACAGCCCATCTCTGACTCACTCAAATCAATGGCACTACATCCATGGATAATAACAGAAACAGGGGCTGTTAACAACTTGAAGTCTCCTATTTTTATCCTAAATCACTTCAGATTATCTTGTGAAGTTCAAAGGAGAGCTGAAGTCAAAAGCCCCTTCTGAGTAGGCACACTACAGTACACAAGCTTCTGCTTCCTGGACACACAATTGATTTTCCCCTTTGCACTAAGCCACAGGCTGTGAACTCAGCAGAGTCACCCAGAGCAAGAGGACAGCAAAGTGACTGAAGTCCAGCTCAGAGTTGTCTCTCCAAGGTTGGCTCTTGCAGACTAAGCTCACACCCTCCAGTCTTCAGCTCCGAGCTTCAGCCTCCAAATGCTCCTCAGAGGTGACAGTCTGTGTTTTGGTATCACCTCATGATCTAGAAAACAGTGTTTTCAGCCCCTGTGGTTTCCTCAGCAGAGGCAGCACACTCAGGGCTGGTGGGAAGCTGAACCAGGAGGCTCCCACACACCTGAAGGCAGAAGGATGGGGAGCAGGGAAGATGGACCAGCTGTTCCAAAGATCAAACTTTGCAGCAACCTGCTCTGGCAGAGCACAATCCCTGTCACCCCCGGGGTGTACAGAAAGCTGTAAAAATAACAAGTCTGCTTTCCCTATGCTTGATAAATCTTAAATTTGCATTTGGACATCTCTCCTCTTTACTCAGGCCTTTTGCATCTGAGATAGTAGTAAACTTTGAAAACCAGAGAACTAATCTACTCTGCTGTACTCTTCCACCAAAGCAAGTCCAGGAGCAAGCTGCCACACTGCCATTTCAAATCCCTTGCCTGCAGCAGGTCAGAAACATGACTTGACATAATGGGCATTTGGTGATTCTTTATTTGGAAAAAGATCCTCAGGCTTAGTTAACTGAGCTGCAGGACAGACCTCAATGTTCCATGCACAGAGCTCCTACCAACACTAACACTGTTTGACAGACACATGAATATGCAGAAAACAAGAAGCCAGAAGCATCTACTGAACTAAAAGTCCTAAAGACAAAGGAAACCAACTCCTCAAAAGAAAACAGAAGGACCTGAAACTAAGGGTATGTGCTTTTTTCTCCAGCACCTGTGCACACCAAGCCTTCCCCATCCTCACAACATACTACCATGAGAATACAGAGGACCTGGTCCCCAGCACTGTAGAGAAGCAGATATTCCAGTATCTCCACGGACTTTATTCCCATGTCTTAAACTTCCAATGGAAACTTGCAGGCCTTGCTGTGGTTGTGAAGCTGCAGAGATGGTCCTGTGAGTCCCAGTGTGATATTACAAATAATTAGTTCCTGCTTTCAAACTGACAGAAAATGTGTGTCTTGTTACAAGACTTTGTTTAAGAACCACTGCCATAGAGGAAGTGTTATGAGAAGACAGAAGGGCCAGTGCTGTACAGACATGCCCTATCAGTGGAATAAATAACTTTTATCTTTCCTACAGAAATACAGGCACAATGTTAAGCTATGATTTATCAAGCCATATCACAAACTGTTTAAAACCTGGGGTTTAACTTGTCCCCCTGACTGTTCCAGTGCTCCAGATCCTCTCCAGGTAGAAGGAACCTGCACAGAGCTGTGTGATTACAGGCTCCTGTTCCTGTTGTTATCAGTGTAATGTTTCAAAAACCATTGCCTCAGGGGAGATGTATGATATCACCCAGTGTCAGGCAGGATGAATCAGAAAAATCTGCTAAGAAAAAAAATACAGAGAAATAGCCAAATAAAGCCCAAACCCATTCTGATCAGGGATGTAGCTTGGAATGCTGTTTCCATCTCCTGACAAACGAAGCATAATTATAACTTCACAGATTCTAATTTATTTCTTTCTCCTTCTCATTATCACCTGAAGAAAAAAAAATCTGTTTATTCTTAAATGTCAGGGATCATTACCAGCAGGCAGGTGTGGGACTAGCCACCTGCATCCTGTAACTTCATTTTCTTTAATTAACATGTATGTAATTCCTTTCACAACACAAGGGCTAAGGAGTGATGACAGATGAGATCTGAAGCTACAAAAATACTGTACCAGTGATTTTTTTTAAGTCCTAGTCAAGAATTTTGATTTGATAATTTAATAAATGGTTTATTTGGCATCTTGTAAATATGTATGGTCTCCAATAGATGAGGAGCAAAAATTAGACTAGCCAATTAGAGAACTGCAATAAATATATTTCTATATTATTAGCAGTCATTTTCAGATATTGAATATTCATCCCTTTCCCAGATTATTTAAGATTAAGAAGAAAATCAGAAAGCAGTGTGTGGGCGATGTAGGGGGAGGAAGAGATGAAGACTGAGTCAGTGAGAGGATGAGAACACACACTTTTTCTTCTACACTTTTAGCAAAGGCCCAGCTGAGCTGGAAAAGCAAAGGATCATCTTCAAGATCTCTGGGAAGAAAGCAAAGGCAGAACAATAACTTTACTCCTACTATAAAGCAAAGCCAGTGCAATTGCTACGATAATTATAGCACTTACAAAAAGCCAACACACCTTCTTAAGGTTTCCTCTGGCTCAGTTTGTGTGAGAAGTTTCACTCACTTGGCATAAATGAGCCCTGGCTTCCCAAAAATGATGAAGGATTTCAAAAACAAAGCAGGCTGGCCAATTTCCCCACACAGTTGCATAACATGTACTTCTGCTGTCAAGGTGAACCAAGCAATGCAACATAAAACACCTATAAACAACACATACACGAGACAGGAGGCAAACCTTGCAGCCAGAAACTGTTACTGGGCATAAATAACAATTTGAGACACGATGTTGGCATTGACATGGCCCTTCCCTGGGATGTTTCATTACATAGCAACACTTTGGCACAACTCCTTCTTGCATGCATGGTTCAGATTGTCTGAGGTACACCCGCTATGTATGATCCCATATGGACAATCCACAGGAACTACAGCCAGCTGCAGCTTCCCCTGCCTGACAGATGGGACATAAATCTCAGTACGTGTTTACACTTCTCACTGTTATCCCAACCTCATGTATCATCAGCATGCCTGTGTGCTACAGCTCACTCAGGAATTCCAGTTAATTAAAGTGAGGAGTAGATTTAGAGTGGAAGCAAGTTCTCGCCAAGATCCGACACAAGACAGATTCTCAAACATGATTAAATTTTAATAACATCTCTATAACTTCATAACAGTCATCTTAGTTATTGCTCTTGAGAAGATGTCAGACTCCAGTAACCCTCCCAGTGTGGATCACAAAGTGGATCCAGCAGTTCATGGCACCACAGGCAAGAGTAGCCTTGGTGCCTGTCGATGTAGTCCATCACTTGTGAGAAATGCTGTTGTCTCTCCTTGCTTATAACCTTTGAATATTTGGGCCAGCATTTTACAGACTGAATATCCGATTCAGGCTGCACTGAAGAATCCTAACTAGAGAAAATCACCTGGTTCCTGAGGACTGCTTTAGAGGGAAAGAATAAGTTGACCATTGAAAGCCTCTATCTAACATGCTTTGTCTCATGAAAAAGATGCTCAAATTCATCCAGGTTATTTTTCTTGAAAAATCAAAGTCCAGGAACACTGAATGGAGGCCTTGATCTTAGGTGCTAAACTTTTCATCACCAAACATGACTAACCTTCTCACTACTCCATGCCAAGTCAAGCACGCACCTTTCCCACAGAGTGAATGAGCCCAAGGGTAAACGTGTTAATTGGAAAAGGGAAACTGAGCCTTCCTCCTCCCTTCTCATCAGATCACACCCCCCAGCCAGGGACACGAGTGGGGAAATAGGTCTAGTGATATGCATTGCAGAAGGAGAGCTTGGATAAAAGCAGTGGGGCAGGGAGCCAAGAGACAGATGGGAAGGTTGTAATTTAGAGCAATTGTTATTAGTGCCTGTGTCCTTTGGTGCAGAGTGAGGGAGGGTGCAACAGGAGGGGTGGGGAATCCCTCTGAGCAGAGGTTTCATTGGCAGTCAGTGATTTCCTGATGATCTCATTGCTTTGGGCCCTGGTCCCATGGAACATGGATCAGGAGATGGAAAACTGTAGTGGGAACTGCAGTGAAGTCAGCAGGTGCTGTATGTGATTGAGATGTGATGTCTGATGGGGTGCTCCTTGGATTCTCGAAGTGGACACCAAAAATGACCAATGACTTCATTATTCTGCTTTCCCTGTGAAACCATCAGCTTACAGACAACTAGCAAAGATGCTTTTGCTGTTATTGTGGAGCACCTAAACATTGTGGCATTAGTTTTACATAAATTAGTCGGTCTGTCAGTCAATCAATTAGTCAATCTTAGTTCTCTGTTTTAATACTGTGTAGTTTAAATACCTTGCAGTACATATAGACATCAGGGCTGACTGATGAGATAAGAGCACTTGTCAATGAAGCAACACCCATTTTGGGCACACAACACACAGGAGTCTTGCAGGAAAGTGATTACTATGGTTACAGGTTGCCCAGAGAAGCTGTGGATGCCCCATCCCGGGAGGAGTTAAAGGCCAGGCTGGATGGAACTTTGAGCAACCCGATCTAGTGGAAGGTGTCCTCGCCCATGGCAGGGGGGTGGAACTGGATGATCTTTAAGGTCTCTTCCAGCCCAATGATTCTGTGATTCTGTCATACTATCATCTAACTAATGGCTTCAGTTTTAAAACATATTGGAAGAAAGAAAACTTCAGAGTCCAACCTACCTCACTCATTGCCAGGCCAGCTCAGTAGCAGGGTGGTGCTCTAGCAGAAGGATGAACCACTATGAGGTTCATCCAAAAGATCTCATCTTCCAGCAGCCTCCAGGAGATTTCACTGGCAAAGCCTGTCCCTGCCAGCTTTTCCTCACTCCCAATTTCTGCATCCCCTTCAGAAGAGCCCGTGTGGGGTGAGCAGGCAATGCCATAAGCATGGCCACAGCTCTGCCCACCCTTGTTCTCAGTCTCAGCAGCACTGACTCAGAGACCATTAGACAACCCCAAGCAGTGGAGAGTTCCCTACTCCATGCAAGAGTAACACAAGCAACACACAGGCCCAGGAAGACAAAATTGCAGACTCACCACAGCGCAGGCCACTGCCTGAGACGGGGAGGACACTGCTGAAGTTCCAATACTCTTCCTTCCAGCTGACAGTGCTGCCCATGGCACAGTCCTGCAGCTCCTCCGGACCCAGCACACGATCCCACAGCTGGAAGTAGTACAAGCTGCCAATGAAGCTGTTGCTGACCCTCACAATGAAGCCATCCCTTCTCTTGTGCAGGTGGCCCAGCACCAGGCTGCCGTTGGGTCTCAGGCAGCTCGTGCTGCCCACGGCCTCGCTGTGCACCAGGCTCCCATTGCAGTAGATCTCCAGCAGCTGTTTCCTGCTGTCCCACAGGCAGCACACGCTATGCCACACAAAAAGGGCCAGGTCAATCTCAATGTCTCGCCTGGTGCCAAAAAGATACAGTCTCAAGTGCTTGTTTTCTCCAGAGAGCCCGAGTTCTAAGTCCTTTATGTCAGTGGAGGTGGTGTTGGTGTCATAGGAAAAGGCTGCCCATGAGCTGACGTTGGCAGTTCTGTTTAGGTCAATGCACACTGTGAACTGACAGAGCTGAGGGATGCTGAAGTTGACCAAGGACACATATTTATCATTCCTTCCCAGTAAATCCAGTCGTTCTCCATGCAGATAGTGTGTTTCTGTAAGCAAACGGCATTGGGAAAGAGTAAAGCAAGGAAGTGAAGTGTCACTTCCAAAGAAAAAGCTGCCATATGGCCTCATTTGGGTTCTTCCCTGAATGATGATTAAAAAGATTAAAACTTTCTTTTACTTCTAGTTTCTGCTGCCTTTCAAATTTAATTGAGACCACCCACACTACCAGTAAAGAGAAAATGAGTTTAACTTTGTAAAGGAAAAGTTGAAGTCCTAAAGACATGCCAAATAGGAATCAATCCAACACGGCCTTGCAGGGATGAGGCATCCCCACCTTCTCTAGGCAACTTGTTCCAGTGCCTCACCACCCTCAGAATGAAGAATTTCTTCCTAATATCTGATCCAAATCTACCCTCCTTCAGCTTAAAGCCTTATGAAATCCATGTCCAGTGCTGGCACTGCAGGAGAAGACCCATGGTGGAGCTTTAGGGGATGCAGAGAGTTGGGTGTAGATACTCAATTACAACTCAAGCAGTGAGTAATTCATTACAGCAACAGCTGTAAGAAAATGCAACAGCCAACTTCAGCCATAGCTGCCAGCAGATGCAGGGCCAAACGGGTAAGAAGCCAGTTCCCATGGGTTTCTTCCAAGATATGAGAATGCCTGTGGGATGTACAACTGGCAGGACTGGCACCTGTTCCACAAATGACCACAGCACCATCATACCCCAGCAGAGACATGCTGAGAAACCACCCTTTCAGGGGTCAGGCCTTCCAGTGCCTTCTGGCAGACAGATTTTCTCAGCCTAAGCTGAGAGAAAGTGGGTACATTTGGCAAGAGCTAGACATTAATTCAGCCTTTTTATTATGGAAGCTTTCCTTGGTTTTCCTAAATTTCCTTGTGTGCTGGAAATGACCCCAGTCCTTCTGGGTGCACTTTGGAAGTATGAATTATCTCTGTGCCCTGTATTGTTCTTGAGGAGAAGCCAAAGAAAGAAATACAAAAGCCTATGTAGAACTAATTATTGTTTTGCTGGGATTTACAGAGAAGTGGAAAGGATGTTGAATGTATTCATGAAGCACAGCTTACTGTGTTTGACTCAGGGTCTGAATTATTACTGCAGAATTTGGTTCTGTCAGTAGCTTTGTGCTTTTCCCAGGACACCACGGAGCAAATGCACAGCTCTTATTTTACAGTGACCGAAGTAAAATTAGACATAAACTATAAAGAAATGCAGGAATATACACAGGAGGGAAACAAGTGAATAATGACAAAACCAAGACACTTCTTACCTCCAAGCATGGAAAACAGTTGTAATGCAACCAAAACCTGACATTTCACTCCTTGATGTTATTTTCTCATTTGTAGTGACTCATCTGCAGCCCAGACTGAACCAGCATCCCGGGAGAGGGTGTGCATCATGTCCAGACCTGTAGGTCTCTGGCCAACATGTGCTCAGGGATAGACAAGGACCCCAGCACCAGTTGCAGGGAGAAGGGAGAGGTCTAGAACAAGAATAACTGCTGCTCTGGGGTGGCACAAAAGGAAAGTGGACTCCCGTACGGATACACTGTATGTGCCCCAACCAGGACACCATCAGACATCCCCTGGGTTGCGGGATGCCCAGATCCCACTGGCAGTACCATCCCTATGGCTAATTCTGAGGGAAATTACTGTACCTGCCAGGAGGAAAAGACGTGCAGCAATCACCAAGATGCAAAGAGCCTTGTCAGCAGAATGCTGTCCAGGGCCACACAGCTTCATTCTTTAGGCATGTTCTGAAAGAAAGATGTCGATGAGCACCCTTTCCTTCACATTTGTCTAAGAAATTCAAACTGCTCCTGCAATTTTCTGGAGTTGTATTCACAGCACAGGAGCCCAGAAGTCCTTGCCCCCCCTGACTGGGCTGAGTCACTATATCAGTCATCTCTGTAAAGGTCACAACTATACAAACCTGCTGGTTTCTGCTGGTTTCTAAAAAGGATAAGGTTTACACAACTACACCGTTAATGTTTTGCTCATCTGTCACAAACTCTGCAAACCTGTCAGCAACTTCCGACCTGCTTTGACAAAAGTGGTGAAGTTCCTAAACATGCAGGGAAAACAAGAAGAGAAAGCTCTGCCAGCTGGATGTGCTGACCCACAGTTATACCCCACAGGGATTGTAGACCACAGGGCAGCAGACAGGGCAAAGGGCACAATGAAAAACAGGACAAAAGGCTGCTCGTGGACAGCACAGCCAAAAAAATATTTGTTCTCATCCCTTGGTTCTGTCTACAAACGAATTTTCATCTGTTCAATTAAGCCCTGGGAACATGCTCATAACTGGGGAAGGGCCAGTTCCAGGTACAAGCAAACACTGAACGCTTAAAGTAAAATCCAAATATGCCACTTTAAACTGGAAGGAGTTTATTTTATGTTTCAGTTTGACTGAATTTGCTTCCAAAATGGCTATAGTTAAACCAGCACAATGGAGTGGACAGCCAGCTTCGATGCCCAAGAGCCCCAGACTTGCCCCCCATGTTCTGCACCCCCTGGGGCTCTGCTTCTTCTATTCACTTCACCAGGCACCAGAGGGAAGGGATTATTCTTGGTTTAGGACCACATTGGATTAAATCTTCAGCTATTAATGAGTTACATAAAATGGCTGTGAGGGATGAACTAGATTCTCTGGTGTCTAAGCTGCCCAAGTTTGTTCAGTGGAGTCGCCTGGTTTCACATGAGACACAGCCCTCATGTGGGGCCCCCACAAAGGATTACAACACCCCAACCACTGGCAAAATGGAAATTGTCCCTTTATGTTCACACACGTAAAATAAACATTAGAAAATTATAAAACTCCCTGAGCTAGCACGACTCTCACCATTGCCTACAAAAATGGCACTTTACAAAACTTATAAAGATAAGACATGTCATTCTTTTTTTCATTTACTGCTGCAACAGCAAATCTCTTCTCCCAGCCTTCACCTTTGTTACTCCAGCATTTATTTTCTGACTTTTGCAGTAACACTTAAGAAATAAATCATTATGTTCCCAGCCCACGGTACCTAAGTAGGACTTCACATATATTTTCATACTTTCTTCTAAAAACAGTGTAGTTATTTAAAGGTGTTGCTCAAAAACTCACCTCCCTGTGTATCACAGAAATCAAGGTAGATTTTTGCTCCACATTGTTTCTTCTGTCAGATGACAAAAGACCAGTGAAGAGACGTTGTGATGTTTTCAGTGGGTCAGGAAATGGAGAGCAAGTTATTTCTGTTCTGAAACCACATTTCTTAGGTCTTGAAAAATCTGCTGTGATAACAAATCTGTGCTCCCAACCTTCTCTTTTATTACTCCAGCAATGATTTGTTGACTTTTGCAATAACATTTAAGAAACAAATCATTACACTCCCAGCCCATGGCACGTCACAGGGTCGTATTCAGTTTTCTCCAGAGCAAAGTTCAGAACATGGAGCATTATAAAATATAAATTAGAAAGAAACAACTGAACTGAAGGTTTCCCCTTGTTTCTGATTCAAAAGTGACTGCACTACAGAACATTAGTTGTAATTTCCTTACAACAGCTGCCTAGCCTCTATTTTTAGTATGTAGCTCTATAATGTGAAGATCAACACTGGTATCTTTCTTCCCTCTTGAAAGACATTAATTAGTCAAGTTCAAAAAATATTAATCATTGCTTCCTGCTGAGAAAGACTTCATGAGTGAGATCAAGGAGTGAGTGGCCCCAGGGAAGGACAGTCCTGTGTGACTGTCACTTTGGACAGCCAGAGGGTAAGTCTTGAATTTTGTGAACTTGCTCCAGAGGGACAAAATGGGCCTGAAGAGCCTGCAGCTGTCTCCTGCAGGAGTGTGATCCTGGATGTTTTGGCAGTGGCTCCCAGCATTTCACCTCCCTTACTGGATCTGGTAGGGACATAAGTGGAAGTGGAGAGCCTGAACCTCCCAAGCCTGCTGAACATTGCATCCAGACACTCCAGACACTCTAGTGTCCAGACAGGATGGAAATGTCCCTCTCTTCTGTTTTCCTGCATAATCTATTCATCCATCTTCACATTCTTCCTGACAAATCTGTCTCCTCCTCTTGGTTTCTCCCATATAAATGCCCCAGAATTCAAGATTCTCCCCAAACAACTATGACAGTATCCCTTAGCCAAATTGCTTATCTCAGGAGCTCTTCTCCTGCCTTGCCTTCTCTCTGAGCACAGACCCTCTCACAGCCAAGAACCCTCCTGCCACCCACCAGCCTCAGCCAGCAGCTTTTGGTCTCCTTCTGTTATGGGCAGATCATATCCATGGAAATTGCTAGGCATGCCAAATCCATGCTGGATAGCTTCTGGCATTCACATAAACTCTTCCATGGAGAGCCCATATTCTGGACAGGGATGGTACAGGACTTTTCAAGGACTTCCACTTTCTCCATCTTCTTTGTTTGTTTTCATGTTTTTCAGTTTACTTTGATGTTTGTAATTACTCAGCATAAGTTGTTTATCAGCTTCACTAGAGATGACTGCAAAGGATCTGGAACACCATGTGAGGGCATCTCCTCTTCAACACTGAGCCACAGGCAGAGCCTGATGGAATAACCAGCATCCTGCATCCACTTCTGGTCAAAACTTTCCTGGGAAGATTTAGAAGAAGACCCTCAGAGCAGCAAAAGATTGAGGAAGCAGAGAGTGAAGACAGAACACACTCAGGCTCACTAGGGCCATTCAGATAAAAAGAAATTTTGCTTTACATTGGATAAGCAAAGATTTTTGCCAGGAGGTTGCTATGGTGACTTTTCAGCTCTCCCAAACCTCCTCATACTGTAATTACATCTCAAAGCCTGGGAGCTGGGAATCTTTGATTCTTTGGAGGAAGAATGTGGGTGGCTGACTCTTCAGGATGTTTGTCAACCAGACATTTTTATTCTAAAACAAAACTGAAAGATTCATATATTTGTGCCTTTAACAGCCACTTATAGTTTCCATGAACCCTTCTGGCCTCACTGGCTGCCATCCTCCAAGACCTTCTTGAGTAATTTTTAACTAAGAGGCTCCCTTTTCAGAACACCTCCATCCTGCAAAGGTTATTTAGAGGGTGTTTAGCTCCCAGTTGGGCTGAGCTTTCTTTATACCTTTGCAATTTCGATTTGGTACCTAAACCAAAAAGTGCATAATGCTGGGAGTATTTTTGCATTTCCTCAGCTTTTGTTATTTACTGCAGTTGTCACTGACTGAGAGCTGAAAGCTCAGAGACTGTGTAAATATTATCCACATTTTCTAGTCAACAGATTTACCCAGTCTTGCACAGCTCCCCTGAGATAACACACCATTAAAAAAGAATTAAGGCCAAAAATACATATCCTTTGAATCAGAAACAATCAGATCACTGTTGTTCAAAACAAACAGTATAAAATATTGAACAGCAATATTACGTTTCAACACACAATTGTTACTGTTTTAGTTCAAAACAAAAGCATCAGGTGCCTTGCACAGCCACCCAGCACAGAGACCTGGTTGCACAGGGCAGCTGCTTGAGCAGAGGGAGCACTGGAACTGCCCTGCAGACACTGGCCTGTACATAGCATCATAAAACCATTTAAAGTATCGTTTACAGATCATAAATCCTACGCCTTCAAATTTTATTGTAAAATATTAGATTAGTTCACTGAACAAAGGTGTTATTTGGGAAAAGATAGCAGGATGTTAATCTTCTCTTTCAAAAACTTTGAAAGGTGAAAACACTAGGGAGTATTTTCTAAGACAGCTGACAACTAGCGCATACAAATTTCTAGGTTACAAATTGGTTTCAATACAAACTTGACTTTTTTTCATTCCTTTTTTAATTCCCAAGCTAGGAGAAAATCTTTTTGACCATGAGTTATTGAATCCTGTAGTGAGTATTTTAGAAACTGGGGTAAAATCCGTATTAAGCTGTAGGTGTTCAAGAAACACAAGTTAAAGAATACAACCACACCTTCAGATTTCCTCAGATCCTTTGCTCCAAGCTCATTCTAGAATGACATATGTTTCATTCTGTCAAAATATTCCAAGCAGGAATCCAAATATCCCTACAGAGCTCCCTGGGCATGGACTTCTGAATGTCTGTCTGTGCAGCCCTCCCATGCCCAAGTTGTCTATGTGTTTGCACCCAGCCATGCACCTGCTGAGGTGCTACTACCACTCTGCTCACCAGGTACTACAGCTGGAGCACTGGGCACAGTGTGCAGCTGCCTACACACACCACCCCAGGTAACCACAGAGGAGCAGTACTTGTCCTCTCTCAGCAGCCCTTAATTTTTTTCTCCACGACTGCAAAAGACACAGGTGTAAAAATCTCACTCGGACAAATGTTTTGCAGCTATTCTTGGCCTTACTCCACCCCTGAAATCCTCTCTGGTCCCACACCACACACCTTCAGTTGGTGTTCAGGTGCTGAGCTGGGGCTTTTCCTCTCCCTTCAGCCAAGCATCTTTCCAGATACTTGTGCCAAGGGCATGGCCACACCACACTGCATCTCCTGTGGGGCTCCTGATGGCTCCCTGTCAGCTGGAGTGGCTCAGTCACTTTCACCTGCCAAAAATACTGTATTACCGCCAAGGATCAAGCCTCACCAACATTTCTCACAGCAAATTAAGCAGAAAACCTCCTGCACGACCCATTAATCTCTCAGCAGCACCTAACAGGTGGTTCATTGATCCAGCTACTGCTGTTACAACCATTACACATAATTCCTGGGATGGAAAGTGCTACTTCCATGGAACACACCTGCACTCCCTGCCTTAATGGCCCCAGAGTGGCTGCAGCATGGAGACAGACACAAATCGAAATGTCAATCTCATAATTGATTTTATTAGTAGCATCACCTCCTAGTCCTCTGGAATTATTGATTATGAAAATTGCCTCGTAAGTAATTTGATGTTACAAGACTTTGGAACAGGACCTTTATGGCTTGAGGGGTTAATACTGTATTAAACTCACATTGTGGGGCATTGAATTAGTGAAAGAGAAAAGAGAAGGAAAGCTGAGGTAGATATGAGGAGTTGTGGAGGGAGTTTAAAAGATTGAGAGAGATCTGTAGCAAAACTTGTGTGAAATGAAAAGACAGATTCTAAAAGGACCTGGTTTAACCTGGCTCTTCTCCACACCGTGGTACCATTAAAGACACCTGGTCTGCTCTTAGGGAGCTCTCGGATGCACAAGCAGATTTACCACAGTTCTGTCCAGAGCACAGAGCAGAAAAGTCCCAAGCATATCCAAAATATTAATGTGAGTCTCCAACAGAGACTCTGATCAAATCCCTCCACCTCTGTCACAGCAGTTTTCACCAATGAAGTGCTTGACTGCATTCAGCTGCCCTGGATGAAGCCCAGCTTTGTCTTAGGTGCTTCCCCCACCTCCCCAGGAGAAGGGGATGCTCGTAGACACATGGACAGGTTGGTCTGGGGAGTGGACTGACAGGCACAGGGATTTGAACTTCATGAGGTGGAGGAAATATTCCCCACTTTCCCTGAGTTCTTCAATTTTCCCCATTGGAATCTCAATCCCAGGTGTCTGCCTACTGGGAGATGAAGTAGAAGTTGTTCTTTCTGCTGCAAAAGAAACTTAGTTACATACATCCCAAGGTACTTTTTACCTGCAGAACTCTGTGAATTTTAGCTTTGGCTTGAGAAGCTTGAAGTGAGTCAGTAGAGCAAGGGTTCAGCTTAACTGGATCTCCAACTGGGTGAGCACAGCAAAAATATACAACAAATAGCAGAAGGACCCACAGTCATGTACCATCGTGGTTACACAGATAAGGCACCAACACAGCTTTTCTCTCATAAGTCATTTGTAACACATAGAAGGATATATTTCTTACGGAATTTCATTTGTATCTTTTTCTGAGCAAGTTCTTGTCCTTCCTTTGTTAAAGGTATAATCATGTTACAGCCAGGACAAGGCACGAAAGGTCTTCATTGTGTGAAATTTAAGGAACTTAATTTAACGATTCTATTTGAGAAGTGACAAACATCCATTAACTTAACTGGAAACCCAGTTTGCCCATCAGTTAGAGCTGACCCCTGGCAGACTGATCTATATGGGCTGATGTTCGCAAATCATGGGCAGATTTGGGACCACTGGATGTCACTGTTGCCCCACTCAAGTGATGCTGATGGGCCTTTCCTGGGCACGCAGCAGGTGGCTCTGGCAGAGAAAATGCTGGTATTGAAGCAGCACAAAAACAACCAGAAAGCTGCTTATTTTTCAAATGCAGCATTAAATAGAAAGGGTAGAACTGGAAGAAACAGGGAGCGAATTTTGCACTCCGAGGGTGACATAAGCTCTTCTCTTTGGGGTTTGCAGCAGCCTGAGCTCAGAGCTCAGCCAGACACTCACACACAGCCCTGCAGAAGGAAACATGTGCCGAGCTGGCACATGCTGGAATGAGACACGGATTGTGTCCCTGTCAGCTCCGCATTACTGCTTAATGCATGGGCCCGAGGGGCTGAGAAGGCTGCTAAGCCCGGCTCAGGGTGTGCTGTAATCCATCTGCAGAACAGGAGAGCTGAGCTGCAGCAGCAGCCACTCCCCACCTCGCCTTCAGCTGCTTTTAAATATTCTCCTGCCCAGATCCTGGGCATATGTACAGTGCAGGAGCAAAAACAGAAAAACAGAGCAGCAATACTGTCCAGTGGTCACGAATTTTCACTGCAATTCTTCCACAAGCCAGAAACACCTTCTGGAAGAAGAGTAAGAACCATAAAGCTCAGATATTTCTTAGTTACATTGAAAACTATTTGAGTCAGTGAGACAGGGTCCCTCTTGCACAAGACCACCAAAATTACAAACCAGAGATTTTGCCCTGTGCCTTTTATCTCTGTTACACTTTAAATTCCCCCTTCCTTGGTCAAATCTTAGTGAAATTCATGTAAATATGATGGAGCAATTGTTCATCTGAGCCAAAAATCACTGCCCAGGCAGAAGTTCAGAGAGATGGGGACCTCCAGAACAGTCTGTAGAAGGAGCTTCTTTCAGATTACTGACGTCTGATTCTCCTCTTTGACTTTTTCATGCCTGGTGGTTGTGGTTTCAGGAAAAATGATCCCCTGCTCTGAATTTTGCATTGGACCATTTGCATTGGAAACATGTCCCAGACACACTCTCTGGCTCTTCCTCCCCATGTGCAGCAGAACTTTTCCTTCTGCCCCTTTCACTGATTCTGTTCCACCAACTGTGTAAAAGGGGATCTCTGATCAGCAGCATTCCCAAACAGGGGTCCTGCTGGGATCCCTAAATTCTCCCATATTTGCAGCTTCCCTCAATGCATGTGAAAGGAGGAAAACCCTGATTCCAAGTTTCCTGATACATGCATTTACATTTAAATGTTACTTGAAACTTACTCTTCATAACTCAAGGATGAAACTTACCCTTCATAACTCAAGGATTTCTACATGCTGCTCAGCAAAAATTCAAAAAATCCAGTTACTCCTGAGAGCCACCAAAATTGGGTGGTTCAGCAGTGATAACAAACTAAATATTTCAGTCAGCTATGGCCAAAACCAGACAAAAATAATAGGAAAAAATCTTGTTCCATAGTAGTCCATGGACATACAGCTGCAGATGTGTAAGAGAGAGCAGCACATCAATGGCAGGATTTCCTCCACAGGCACTGCATCCAGCTGGGGAGTTGGAGCTGCCTGAACTATGAGAACTATTCGGCCAAGAAAGTACAGATGACACAGAAACTCGAACAGAGAAGTGTCATAGCCAAGATTTTTTCCACAGCCTGAATTCAGTGTGTCACATCACCACTGCTTTTCTCATTCCCTGTGGCTGGGGAATTTCTTAAAGTGGTAATAACATTTTCCCTAGATAAAACAAAAACCCTGTAAAAGCTTTGCAGTTACATATAATTGAGTGAGACTCATAGTTCACTTAAGCAGATATAAATTTTTCCCTTCCACTAGACCTGGTTGTGCAGTCAGGGACCCAAACCACAGGGACTGTCACCAGCCAACAGGACAGTGAACAGTCACATCAGCCTTTACTTCCCCAGGGACAGACTGAGTGTCAAGATACCTTCCCTGTAACATGTCTAACAGGCTACGAATTATTCTGAGATTTTATTTTATTAACAAGCAATGCTGGGAGTCTTTTTATTTGACATCTTGCTTACCAGAGAGAAATGCATTTTGCCCTTTAATTATGGGTACTAGATGTGAATGGGAGGAAGGGCTTTTGTTTTCTCTCCATTCCAGCCAATTAATCACATGTATCTGGGGAGAAGGAAAAACACTCATGCAGAGGAAGAGCCTGGGAGATTGAAACACTGCCTTGTGGCCTGCCTTGAAAATGCTGGGGATTTTGGTGCACCTTCATGCAGATATTGTGCACTGCACATACAATGTCTGCCTTCAGATCCCAGAGACTCCCTATTTCACAAGCTGAAAAAATGAGCCATGCCTATCCTTTCCCACCAGAAGTTCCTCCAAGCTGGGCTTGCAAATGGCCTTCCAAGGAAGAAAATGAAGGTGGAACCCTGTTGTAGGATGGATGGATGGATGGATGAAGGACAGAGTGGTTGGATGTTCCTCAGCTACATCTCAACCCATCCACACTGAGGAAAGGGGCCCTGGGGATGGTCATTGGCAGGGCTGATATCCTGGCTGCCTGTGAGATTCCTTGTCCACCTGCAACATCCACAGCCACAACAGTGCCCACATCACCAGTGTCTGCTGAGGGCACAAAGGTGGCTTCTGGCTCCTGCCCATGGCTGTGGCTTTTTTAATCTGTGCTGGCACAGGGCAAACCTCAGGCAATGTGGTGGTTTCATTCAGATACGTTTGTTCTAAGTGCATCCTCTTGCCATCCACACTCTGCTCAGACTATTTAGATTGGGATTTTCTCCTTTAACTCTTTTAATTCCTCTGTAAACAGGCAACTGTCTTTACTTAGCAACTGCCTGACTCATTTCCTCTCTGAGCAATCCTCTGGGTTTTCTCTGCAGTACTTCCTCTTCACATTTTCTACATCTTCTGATATTTTTCCTTTTTTAGCTGAGGCAGGCTGTTAAAAATAGCAACAGGATTTCACAGTGTATTTGTAAAATCAATACTAGCACCCCAGAGATCTTCTCATGCCCTTTCTCAGAATCATTCCATTTTCAGTTGTATAATTACTGTTAAGACTTGAGGCAAGAGAAAGGTTGTATTTTAGTGGTGCTAAAGAAAAAGAAAAAATATTTATGAACATATAAATGTCTCAAATAGAATTCAGATTTCTGTTTTGAAATACTACTGAAAAAAATACTGACATTAATGATCTTGCCAGAGTAGGAAAAACAGACTTAAGGGTTGAAAGCTTTTTGTGCTCCTTCCATTTTCACCAGATGCTTGAAGGACATCAGAGAATCAGAGGTTGGAATCGTTAAGGTTGGAAAAGACCTCTAAGATCATTGAGTCCAACCATTAACCCAGCATTGCCATGTTCACCATTAAACCATGTCTCCAAGTGCCACATCCATACAATTTTTTAACAATTTCAGGGATGGTGACTCCACCACTGCCCTGGGCAGCCTGTTCCAATGCTTGATCACCCTCCAGTGAAATGGTGAAAGAATCAAGGAAGCCTCTCTACCAGGAGCACCCCCAGCCAGCCTGTCACTGCTATGGGCAGAAATGAGCCATGGCCAAAAGTGTGTCTGAAATTCCTGTGACCCAGGAGATGCTTAAATCTAAACCTCAATCTGACCCCTGCTGAAGGGATGTACCCTCAGAACATCCCATCTGCTTTGCTCAGGGCATTTGAGAGCTGGAGTGAAGTTTTAATTGTACTCTTCCAGCTCACTTCTAATTGAATTTTGCTTTAATGTTTGTATACGAGAAAGAGCAATAATAGAAGGGGAGGGGACCCTGCTCGAGTCAGAAGTGTTTATGTTCAGCTGATTTATAGCAGGTATTAACCAGGGCCTTGCTGGAGAGTTCCCACTGGGAAGAAAGGCTGAAAAATGAAGTCAGATATTTAACAATACTGAGCCTTGTTTCCTTGAACACAGAAGAGCGCCAACCCCTATTCACCATTTCCAAACCAGGGTCATTACACCCAAGACAGTCTCTCCTCCTGTTATTTCAGGAGTCCATTAAATGACTCCTTTTCTCACTGGTACACAAACCACCCAGCTTGCCTCAAATCCTCTACTCTTTACCTTAGCAAGTACAAGCTTTGACATGCAACGCATTGCTTTGGCTGGGAAACCAAAGAGAAACATCCAACCTCACTTCTCACTACAGAAATAGGTGGTAATTGGTCTTTTTATTGAGTTTCCAAGATCCCAGTGGTAAGTGAACCAGCAGCTTTAACTAAGTCTGCAGTCAACATGCCCTCCATCTCACATAAAGCATAATTCTTGATTTATTCCATTCTGCCACAGCCCACTGGAGATAAATTCCAGATCAGACGCTACATAGCATCCTTCTGTGCTGTATCCTACATTTAATTACTCAACACAGGCTTGCACCTTATTTCATTTCCACTGTTCAACCATGCAGCGTGTTCAAGTGGATGGTTTCTTAAGGGCTGTACTGCATCAGAGGTTATTATGGAAAATTGTTCCATGAAAGCAGGATGAAATCTGAATGCAGAGGACAGCTTTGTGCTTGTACCACTCCTCTCTGTAACTGAGGCATTTGTCAAAAAAGCAGCAAAAAGGCACGAGTAGTTCTCCTTTTATTTCTCCAGGTGGCACCAAGCATTTAGCTCTGAGACATATTTGTTCCTTTAAAGCTATTTTTGACATCTAAAAGGTGGTCTCTGTGCTATTCTACCAACCCTTCCCATATCACAACCAGGACACTTAGAGGCAAGACTGTGGTGCTGGGCTGTGCAGAACCTCTTGCAGTGAAATATCCTGCTCCTCTGCAGGCCCTCTGTGGCTGCACGTGGCCTCTGCAGCTCTGTGAGCCCACGTTCCAGGACCAGCTGGTCAGTGGTTCACCCATCAGTCCTCCTTGTCTCTGGGATGTCTGTGGGGACTGAGGTGTGAGGCACGGATAGCCCCAGCCAGGGGGAAGACTGGACAGGAGCCAGTGGCATGAGTGAGGATGGGATTACAGCTGAAGCAATCCAACAGCTTGGCAGGGGTATCATTAACTAGTCCCCTATTCCAGCCCTGCAGTCCTATCCACGCCTCACACTATCCACCCAACTTGGCTGAGCTGCTGTGGGCAGCTCTGCCCTCAGAACCCTTCCACAGGGTTGTTTTTTTGCTGAATTTAGAGACAGAGACACAAAGGGCTGGTGCTGCGTGTCCAGGGCACACTTTGAGCAGTGAGGTCTGCAGAGTCCTGTTCCATGACAGCTCTGGCTAATCCACACCCCACGCTGATTTAATGAGCCAGGGAAAGACCCACGACTAAAGTGGACCATGGTCAAGAAATATAAACAAAATATCCATATTCCTAACCACTTGCCATGACAGTAAAACTTCAATGCCACAGTCACAGCTCTCAGATTTGCCAAATGCAAGCTCCCACACACATCCAGGCCGGGTGTTTTGCGTTTGCAAGGCTCAGTTGGGGATTATCTGTCTCTGCCAGTTACCTTTTTGGGTGCTCCTTCACGCAGATGGCCCGACTGGCTGCATTGTGTCCCTGAACCAGATTGCATTTCACTGCAGCCTTTTGGAGCTGTTACTCTATCCCCAGGCTAACATATCTCCCATACTCACGTGCAAAGCAGAGAGAGACAGCTTAATGGCCCGAGCCCAAAAACGTAATGACTTATTAATTTAGCAAGGCATTTAATTCACCAGTGGCAGCACTGGCTCAAGAGCAAAATGAAGAAGTCAGATTCATCCTTGTCTCCAATGTATCAAAATAAAAGAACATCTACAGCATTGCACAGCACACTCAGAGCAACCAGGAGCTCCTGAGCTGGACATAATAATTGGAAACCTATGATGCTCCATCCTCCTCCAGCCCTGCTCTACACAGCACTTTGCAGTCTGACTGGATTGTGCAGAGGTTTTGCACTACACCAAATATTTCACAATATTGTACTCTGATTTTCTTAGCTCGGAACTGTAGCCCATTGTTTTGGCTGGGAAACCAAAGAGAAACATCCAACCTCACTTCTCACTACAGAAATAGGTGGTAATTGGTCTTTTTATTGAGTTTCCAAAATCCCAGTGGTAAGTGAACCACAAGCTCAAACCAAGTCTGTGGTAAATTTAGAACTGATGAAGATTTTTCTTGATTTCTTTGAGCCATGGGCACAGAAACTCCTGGATTATTTCCCTTAGGAAGCATTTCTGGCCTACCACTGAGTGAGCTGCTGTGTCCTGAACCATGTACTTGTCAGAATATGTTATAGAAACATAATACTTAAAAGGTAGGTAGTGTCCTATAATTTCAAAGCACTATATAGCCACTAACTACTTGAGGTTCATGGCATCACCTTTAAGCACATAAGGAACTACCACTGCAAAGTAACCAGCAGCCAACACTTACCACCCTGAGGTCTGAACTGCACTAGTTATTTTTCCAGGTGTGAAACAGCAAAATAACTAAGCTTGCTCAGATGCCACTGTACACTAATAACTGGCAAACATCATTATTTAAATGAGACTTCAAATCGAAACCCCCCACCCCCATCCACTCTCCCACCCACTCTCCCGCCAAATTTGTACAGCCGAAGTGCTGCCACCACAGGACTTGTCACAACTTCTTTTCACACGAGTACACAGCCCTATACTGACTTGAGCAGTGAGGTGCAAATTGGCTGAAAATCCTGCCCCCGGGAATTGCCTGAGAAAAGACAAGGCTCCGGACCGGTAGGCTGAGCAGGTTGTTGTCTTACTAAGAAGAACCAGTATTGCTGGTGGAAAGCCAGCACCTCATGCTCAGCCCTACTGAGGCTCTGGCTGCTTTTTATTTTTAATGTCCTGTAGAAGAACAAGCTTCAAAGGGCTCCTGTGTCAGCCAGCTCCTTTGATCCAGGGCTAAAACACCTTGAAAGTGGCAATCTTGGATACCAAAGCAGGTGCTGCTTCACCACAGTAAGACAAAGGAGGATCCTCAGGGCTTTTCAAGCTTCTCTCCCTTCTAATTCTTCACTGAACAAACCATTCAACCTCAACAACACATTTACAGCTGAGTTTATACAGAGATGGGTATCATGGCACTGTGATCACAGTCATTTATACCAGGCCACTTACCACAGGATTTCAAACCACTTAGAGCTCACTGCTGCTGACTTGAGACAGAAACCTTCACACGTGAAAGCAGAAGTCACAGCAAATAAACTAGTGGAAACTCTATTAGCAATGCTGTGACCTGTGCTAAAGCTGTCATAATGAAAGTCATTAACTCCCAGGAAACAAGAGCCTGAGAGGTTTCTGTTAGCAGGGTAAGAGGGTTGGAGAACACCAAAACTGAAGAGTTTGACGTGAAAAGCTCATAGTATCTGTGCTCAGTGCCTAATTGAAGCTGTTCTGTTGGGTGTTCAGGTGCTTGGTGGATGCTCTGCATGGTTCCCTGTGCAAGGGTATGGAAGAGGATTACAATCTGGAGGGTTCTTCTGGAGACAGTATCATTGATGTTATCGCCCAGCATTGCCACAAATGTATTTAAAGGATTCCTACATGCTATTCCTATGTCTCATTTACTTCAGAAGTATTTAAATGTCTTGCTAGTTTGGCCCTTAAATTTCTAGGAAGAAGAAATCCGGCTGTCCTTGCCAAAGATGTAAATAAATGTAAATCTAAAAGGCAACAGACCGGACAGAGTTGATTGATGGTGGGGCTACAACCCTTCATGTCGCTGAACCCATGCCCCAGAGCACCAATTTACTCCTCGTGATGAACTTACCTATTATTTTGTACTCACAATGTTTCAAAGAAGGGAGCCAGTGCTCATTACTGACAGCTACCCTGGAGGCCTAATTGCAGAGCACATCCCTGATTGCTTTGGAGGGGCTGGATAACTGATTGGCTTTGCGGGCAGAGTGGCACTGCCAGACTTTCAGCATCTGCATGATTTGTATCTCTCACTTAGAAAACTCCAGGTACCATGGAAAGGATCCATAGACATAGACAAGCCTCACATATGCCACCTTCATACAATCCATTCAGGTACCTCTTGTTCCTTGCCTGTTAAAAACTGCTCATTTTATAACAGTAATTTTGATTAATTAATTTCCTTTTTCATAAGTGGAGCACATGTCCTTTATCTATGATGTAAAGCCTAATTCTGTTGCAGCTCACAGCCACATTTTGAAATGTGTTCTGCTAGGAAAACTAGAAAATGCTTTCTTTAGATTTTAATCTTGAAGGCTTCCCAAAACTGGTATCAAATAAAATGTGAAGGCAAAGAAACCATAAATGGTTAACTATTGAGTTAGAAAACGCTCAAGGAAAAATATCTGTCCTTTCTTTTCCTGCTCCATGCCACCAGTCAGAGGTTTAAATGAGGAGTAATCCAAATGGGAAACCTGCTTCTGACAGATGCTAGTAATTTGCTAGTGCTGTCCCTGCAATGCAATCCACAGTGTCAAGAATAAATGGCATTGCTGTGATTCTGTAGTAACAAATTCACAAAACAACTCTGCTAGGCAAGAAAACTGGCCACAGATGGGCTGATGCTTGTGTTTTGAGGCTCTCAGCTCCAAATCTGGCCACTTAACACTCCTTCTGGAGTCCTCAGTAGCACAGGTCTTGTTGGGCTAGTGTTTACCAAGAGCTGTCTAATGAGTCCAAAAGTGACTTATGGGTGAAATTCAGAAAATTAAGAAAAGTGTAAAAAGAGAGCTTTGTGTGTGTAAAATGAGCAGAAGCCTGATCAGGATCTGACCCTGCATCTCTCACTGTGTGTGCATGGATGTGTGGGTGCAGGGAGGCAGAGGAAATATGTGAGAGAAGCCATAAAGGCTCTCAGATAATGCCCCCAAAGTATTTCTAAGCCATTGCACAAGAAACAATATACAGAGACTTAAATTCAGACACAAGGGATCTATTTACGTGGACAGAAGAATCCTCATGTGGAATAGCTTACAAAGAACCTTCTTTAGGCAAAACAAACAAACAAACACTGGAGTCATTTATCTCCTTGCCCTCTTTCTGTGCTGGAATACAGGAGCTTCACAGTGTTACGGTCCCAAATCGTGGCAGGGGCCTCCCGCTGTTCCTGCAGAATTCCACTTCAGTTCATTCAGCTGGTCAGGAGGAGAGGGCCCGTTTCATGGGAGGACAAGGTAGGGTCTATGGTGAAGCAGCCTGTGAGACCAGGATCTTTCCAAGCTGTGCAAGAGGCCAGTAGGAATTGCCAAAGCAGAAATCTCCAAGCCAAAACAGGAAGGAACACCATCGAGTTCATTAATAACTACACCGCTAAAGTTCTTCTCCAAATACTTTTTCTCACTGAAAGAAACTTCCCTGTGTTTCCCTATGTGTTATTTCAGGATGAAAAAAAAACTTTCTTGCTGCTCCTGAATAGCAGATGGCAGTATGAAGCAAAAGGTATACACAGAGTTTGGGAACCAAAAGCTATTCCTGACAAATCTCATTCCTACTGTAGGCAGAGCCACTCTTCAAACTCCAGGCAAACATTTTACATCAACTTAGAAAAGCAAATACTTTAGACAAAGTTTCTGTCCTTGTGCTAAGAACCTTCCCTGTCATCACTACAACCTGCTCTTTATTCTTGCTTTTCTCCCAAGGCAGTGAGGCAGTTATCAGGGACTCTCCTGTGCTCTGCCAAGGGGCTCTGCACATAATAAAATTAGCATGACTGACTGCTCTTCTTTTTTGTTCAAGGAGACTTCTTGGAGATCTGAGCTTTCAAAAGAAGTGACCTTTGAGCTGTAAAAAGAAAAACATCTAAGCAGCACTGAGTTACTGAGAAATATTTTCATACTCAAATAACTGAAAAATTATTCTGTATTCTTGAATTTCCCGTAAGGGCTCACTTCCAGGTAGGGATCAATCAGACAGATTTTTAGATCATTATATAGATTTGAGGAGTCATTTAAGAGTCAGATGCACAGCACTGCTAGCATAATGCCCTACCTCTCCACATTGGTGTTTTATCTCAACACCATTTGGAACACTAAAACATTCATAAAAAGCCACTACTGGAATATATCATCTCATCAGCACATGATGATAAGACTAATTTCTTTGATGTTAGAAGTGATAAGGATTGCCACATCAGTGTTCAGCTTGTTGGAATCATGTTACCTAGTGCCATTGGCAGTAATCACATTGAAATTCTGGACAATTTCAAATGATTCAGTAATAATTACCAGATTGTGCTGTAGGTAAAGAGAGATGCTGGAATATGCACAATGTACAATGATTCAGTGTGATGGGATTTGTACCTTAAGAAAACTGACTGAGCTGGTCTTTTCTTTGGGAAATTTAATGCTTCAAATCAAAGCAGGACAGGAGACAAATGAGTAAGACAACTATTTTAAAAATTAGCCAGCTTTTCTACAGATCCTGCAACAAATTCTGGACCAGATTTGAGCTCTTTGGGGCAGGGAGTAGCCTAATGCAGTCTCTGTTTAGCCACTGTTCCTGCAGGCTCCTAGACCTGTGGCAACACAAATAAATAGACAGTGATGACACATCCAGGGAGCACTTGAACACAGAGCATCTCAGTTTGGTTGAACAGATGCAGCTTTTACACACAATGTTAGGCAGCCACTTTCACAAGAATTGGCCCAAGACTTTAACTGTTATTATTTACTATTATTTGTTTACTACCTTCAGTGTTCTCAACCTACCAGACACAGATATACACACATAAATACAGCAACTGTTAATCTCAGAGAGAACTTCTGCTTGCTAGAAAGCCACAGAATAAATAAGTAGATACATAAACACTGAAAAGACAAGAGATGGTGAGAACAGACTTACATATCCCCATTTTGACCCCTGCAAGAACTAAAATTTGAATGGGAATATGTATGTTAAGGCAACACACAGGTACTATTCTATGAAATGAGAACCTTTGGGCCTGCACAGAATTTACAGACAGGGACCTGTTTCCACATATATTACATGTGCATGTCCTTTCTCACTTAAGTCCTTTCTGTATAAAATGGTCTCCTGCCCCTACAAAACTATTACATGGGAAAGGATAATCTAAGATACAGAACTGGTGTCATGCACTAAAGCATCAAATCTTTTCTGCCAGCCACCCAAGCAGCCACATGACCACCTTGTCTTCCCTTGAACTCATTTATCTTTTGTCACTGATTGGAACATTCTGTCTAAATTTAGAAGGCAGTTCTGCAATCCTTGCACTGAATAATACTTGTTCTGGCTAATAATCCCAAACCCCACAAGCAGGAATGCTAGAATCACAGAAGCACAGACCTCAAGAGGTCATGCAGTCCCTCCTCCTTCCCTCTGATCAGACCTGCCTTCCCGGGCTGACACTCATCCAGCCACAGATCTCCCACACTGGAGCTTTATTGCTTCCCCAGCAATCTATTTCACCTATCTATTTCATACCTATCCCTACCTCACTATCCCTGCCTGATGTTTTCCTTAAAACAAAACAATCTTCCCTGATTAAAATCAAGTCTATTGCTTTTTAGTGTCTCTGTTTTAAAGAAAGGAGATTAACACCCTTCATTTGCCTATTCTTTAGACTAAAAAAAAATATATATATAAATCCAAATCCTTTAACTTTTCTTATTTATATTCTCGTTACTTTTGTTGACTCCCTGTAGATGTTCTCCAGCTGGCCTTTATCTTCCAAGGCAGCATCCCAACAGTAGTTTTGGGATGTCCCACTACTGCTGAGTGAAAGGAGGGTGGTTGTGTGTCCCAGAGCCCACCCTCTGTCCCTGCTCTCAGCCAGGGCACTTCCCTTTTCACAATACCAGGGCACTGTTGACTCATGCTCTGCTTGTGACATCCCAGATTATTTTCTGCTCTATCTGCTATTTAGCAAACTGTTCTCTGTTGTGTCTTTCTGCATTTAATTGTTCTTGTCTAAATGCTTTATCTTGCATCAGTCCCCATTTATCTTCAGTTTCTCCTGGACTATATTCCTAACTTTCAAGATAATTTTGAATTCTAAGCTTGTTCTTTAGCATATCAGCAGTGCACACAAATGTTACAGGAGTGCTTTCCACTCAGGCACCCAGGTAACTAATAAATATACTAGACCAAGGACAAACTAAATTCTTAATTCTGTATCTCTTCTATTAAGCAATACTGTCTGATAGCTTTACATATAAGGAATTATTCACCCAGATAAATACAAGTGAGCTTGAGCCAGAACTGAGAAATGAGGTCCTTAGAGTACAGATGTATTAGCCACACAGAGGGTTGCAGGTATTTTTTCCCAGCAGGAGAGTAATAAACAAGAATGTGCAGTTAAAGCCCATTTGGAAAGAAGATTGGACAGCTACAGTAATTTTCATGCCACCAATTTTGTTTCCATCAGCCACAGCAGTTACATTCACCACAGGAAACCCACCATAATCTGTCACAATACAGCTTTGGGCTTTAGGACAGTTTGAAATACTTTCTCATAATTTTTCAAAACCCCACAAATAGATGTACAGATACATTGTTTTAGCTCTTACTCAGTGAGACTCTGACATAAATAAAGTTGAATACACACAATCATTTTACAATTACTTCAATGATCAAAGCAACTAGGACCTGTAGGCTCACGGAAAATCTGGAGGCTGTTTTTTTGAACTAAAATATAAAAACTGTTATACCAGATTTCAGAATAAGTCCACTCAAGCGCAACATCTAATACTGTGTAACACTGGATAATTTGGGGAACAGGGTAAGAAATAGATTAATAGGTGGGTGCTTCTGAAATGGATAGTATAAACCCCTTGGAATCTCTCATTGCACATAGTGCCAGGGCTCTATTGATTCTCATCTCATAATGCCAACATGCACCCATCAGTGATTTGGCCTAAAACATTTTTGAAAGATTTGTCAGAAACTATCACATGAAAATCAAAAGGACAGAAGAAATGACTGTAAAATTAAATTATTCATTTTTCCACAGGGACGATGGAAAAAAGGACAGTCTTTAAAGGATTAGAATAAATCAGCTACTGCAATCAAATCTGCAAATGCTGCAAAATTGAAGGGCAACTGCAAGTGCTGCTGAAGCCACGTGAGGTCAAAATTTTAATGAAGTTCCACTAAAAATGCATAAGCAGTAATTGCATGACTAAACCGAAAATCTGAGAAACAAGGTTAAGAAGGAAATAAGATGGACGTTACATTTGCAATTGCTGAAACATTAGCTCAAACATTCTTAAACTGTTCATCAAACAAAGAGATAACACATTTTCCACATTGGGACAGATTTTCTCAGTTCAGTTCCTGTGTGCCTAAAGATAAAAGACATGCTTATCAGGCAGTATGTAGATATATGGAGAGCAGGGAGGGACAATGCCCCACTTCTACCTCAAGAGTCCTTTCATCTCTCATGAATTTGTATGTGCTTGGCCTTTTTATTTTAAGTTTACAATCTCCACTGCACCACCACAAACATCCTGAGTGTGCAACACTTGGTTTATTTCCTTTCCTGTCATTCATACCTTCTACTCTGAAACCCTGCGTGTGCAGAATATCAGGCGTGTTAAATTGCAAGCAGTGAGACCATTTGCCTTATTGTGTCTGTTGAAATGGAAAGAGCAGAAAATGCCATCTCATTCGAAAATTAATTTCAGTTGCCCATCCAGTTTGCAAGCATTTCCTTCAGCAGAGTGATTGTTCCCATGCCAATTGTCTCATTTTTCTCAAAAGAACAACAGTGGATAAATAGACTCTGATCTCTTTTATTGCACAGTGTGTTAAAGAAATGGGCAAGTTAAGGAAAATATGTGTAACCTTATAAAAATTCAGAAGCACCTCAAAACATGCATGAGCACTTTATTTTTACAGCCTTCTAACTACACATTACTTACAGAGCTTGCAAAACATAAAATTTACATTCTATCAGGTAGTCTGACTATTTTTTTTTTGTACCACACCAATTGTACTTTATTCTGTTAAGAATCAATACAAACCATTTTGGTGGTATTTTCTGATAGTCACTGATGAAAAGAAGATGGAAAAAGACAGGAATACAGAATAAGGAATCAAGAAATCTGGTCTGGTTTTTTCACTGTGGTGCTTTGTTCATGACATAACTAGAGACTTTGATTTCAGTTACTCAGTTTTCTCATCTGTAAAAGAAGGATAACATTTGAATGTCTCAGTGGAATGGTGAAATTTAATTTCAGCATGTGCATTAAGCATATGGAGATTGCTAAGTGGCAAGGTGTTATTTCTACATATTATAAATATAAGCCTGGGAAATCTGGCACCAAATGTGTAGGTTTTTTTCTCTTTTAGCTACCCTTTTGTTCCAAATAATAATAATTGACATTCTATTAACACTGAGAGGAAACAACAGACAAAGAATTCTCTGCACACACATATAGCCAACATAAAAAAAAAAAAGAAACAAAGAACAGGTCAAGTCTGTGGTCTGAATATTCAAGTGAAAATGGAGGCCTGCTCAGAATATTTGTAAGGCTCCTTTTTTACACTCTTGAAATACTACATGATCTTACTGCTACTTATTTTGCATTCATCACATTTATGGGATGATTCTTTGGCTCACTGACAGGCAAACTTTCTATGATTGCAAAGGGAGTTTTCTGCACAAGGCCCAAAGAGCCTGTCCTTTAATACGGCCATGGATGCTGTTTTATCCTCACTCTTTTCATAGCATAAACCCAGAGGCAAAATGAGAAGAGATTACTCCCAAATTTATTGATAACCAACTAAGCAGCAAAATAAGAACTGACAAATTCAAGTCAACATAGAACAATGCCTGGGAATTCATTCAATGGGGTTTCAATAATTTTTTTCCTGATCGGCCAGACCTCTTCACCCTTAATCCCACCCTTCTTCTGGCAACATAAAAAAACAGAGGTACTTGAAACAGAGGGCTCAGCTCCCAAACCAGCGAGTGCTCCGTTAACACAGCGGGTGCAACTCAACCCATAGATTTGTGTCTGCTGCTTTCTTTTGAACCCAGTCAACCTAAATTTCCACAGCAACAATAAACGCGGGATGTGCTTCACCTTTGGACCATGAGCCATGGAAGCGCCGCGAATTGCCTGTGGGGTGTGTGGGGAGCCGCATCCTGCCTGTCCCGCCTGGTGCTCCCTGAGCTCCCCAGTGCCAAACCCACGGGGATCCCACTGGCTCCCGGGCGGTGGCCGGTTCTATCAGCCGCTTTGGTGACCGTTCATAGAATATTCAAGGTGGGAGAGTCTTTTAACATCGTCGAGTCCAACTTGTCAACCCCGCACTGCCACTTGTAACCACTAAACCACATNGTAACCCCTAAACCACTAAACCACGTCACACACCGCCAGATCCAGACGCCTCTTAAACACCCCGAGGACGGTGACTCCACCACGTCCAGGGCAACCAATTCCCCTGGTCCTGTCCCTGGTGGCACCGCAGAAGGGACCGACCCCCCTCACCACACGCTGCTGTCGGGCCGTGAGGGGCCCCCTGAGCCCCCCCGGCTCCCTCAGCCGCTCCCTCACACTTGTCCTCCCGTCCTTCCACGAGCCTTGCTGCCCTTCCCTGGACACGCTCCAGCACCTCAGTGTCTTTTTTAAAGTGAGGGGCTGTCACCGAAAACGGAAATAAACTCTCGAACCAGTTTGTTAAGTTAGAAAGCCGACATTACTTTATTCAGCGTTGAGGTACGATGGTGTCACTTCACCAAACGCGTACATCAGTTAGCAAAACTTTTAACGACTTATACATCCTAGTAAACAAAGGAACCAGTGTTTATTGGCTACAAGTTACATACTTCTCTTATTAATCAGTACTCTGATTTCTATTGGTTAATGATTCTCTCACTGCTCACGCTAATTAGTCCGCACGTTCAGTTTCTTTCTTTTGGGTCGGGTGTGGCAGACGCCCCTACCAGAATTATCTTTTACCCTCTTGGAGCTGATTTCAGCACAANCCCGTCCCGGGGCGGGGAGGGGGCGCCGCGAGTGGAGGCCGCCCGGCCGGGTCCGACCTTCCCGCAGCCCCGGGCGGTAATTGCGGGCGCGGGACCTCCCGCGGGTTGTGGGCGGCGGCTGCGGGGAGGCTGCGTTACACGAACCGCCCATTTTTCACCGTTTTTCGATGGTCTGAACTTGTCGGTGTCTCTGGCGGCTCTTGCCAGAGGGTTTGTGTCCGGTCCCGAGTGCAGAAGGCAGGGACAGCACTGATTCCTAATCAAAGACTGGATAGTGCCCTTTGTCTTTCTTTTTTTTTACTTTTTTTTTTTTTTTTTGCTGTATCTGCATCTCTTTTGGGGCTGG